>JAXGFW010000043.1:0-209492 GCA_034376525.1 Nicotiana benthamiana | reverse complement strand
ACATCCAAAAGATATAATTTGGTCATGGAGACGAAGTGACTATGGTTCCTTTAGCCGCATTCGATGTCCGAGAAAAATTTTAGGCGATTCGGGTCCGGGGGCCCGTGGCCACGACATAAGGCGTGGGCTATGGCACACGAAAATTTTGGACTCGCGCGGATTACAAATTTTATGGCCCTAAAATTCCAATAAGTGTAATTTGGTCATGGAGGGGAATTGACTATGGTTCCTCTGGCCGTATTCGATGTCCGAGAAAAAATTTTGTCGATTCGGGTCGGGGCCCAGGGCCACGGCAGAAGGCGTGGGCTACAGCACACGAAAATTTGGGACTCGCGCGGATTTCCAATTTTATGGCCGTAAACATCCAAAAAATATAATTTGGTCATGGAGGCGAAGTGACTATGGTTCCTTTAGCCGCATTCGATGTCCGAGAAAAATTTTAGGCGATTCGGGTCCGGGGGCCCGTGGCCACGACATAAGGCGTGGGCTATGGCACACGAAAATTTTGGACTCGCGCGGATTTCCATTTTTATGGCCCTAAAATTCCAATAAGTGTAATTTGGTCATGGAGGGGAAGTGACTATGGTTCCTTTGGCCGTATTCGATGTCCGAGAAAAACTTTAGGCGATTCCGGTCCGGGGGCCAGGGGCCACGGCAGAAGGCGTGGGCTATAGCACACGAAAATTTTGGACTCGCGCGGATTTCCAATTTTATGGCCCTAAAATTCCAATAAGTGTAATTTGGTCATGGAGGGGAAGTGACTATGGTTCCTTTGGCCGTATTCGATGCCCGAGAAAAATATTAGACGATTCGGGTCGGGGTCCAGGGCCACGGCAGAAGGCGTGGGCTATAGCAAACGAAAATTTTGGACTCGCGCTGATTTCCAATTTTATGGCCGTAAACTTAAAACAAAATGTAATTTAGTCATGGAGGCGAAGTGACTATGGTTCCTTTGGCCGCATTCGATGTCCGAGAAAAATTTTAGGCGATTCGGGTCCAGGGGCCCAGGGCCACGGCAGAAGGCGTGGGCTATAGCACACGAAAATTTGGGACTCGCGCGGATTTCCAATTTTATGGCCATAAACTTCCAAAAAATGTAATTCGGTCATGGAGGGGAAGTGACTAAGGTTCCTTTGGCCGTATTCGATGTCCGAGAAAAATTTTAGACGATTCGGGTCGGGGCCCGGGGCCACGGCAGAAGGCGTGGGCTATAACACACGAAAATTTTGGACTCGCGCGGATTTCCAATTTTATGGCCGTAAACTTCCAAAAAATGTAATTTGGTCATGGAGGCGAAGTGACTATGGTTCCTTTGGCCGCATTCGATGTCCGAGAAAAATTTTAGGCGATTCGGGTCCAGGGGCCCAGGGCCACGGCAGAAGGCGTGGGCTATAGCACACGAAAATTTGGGACTCGCGCGGATTTCCAATTTTATGGCCATAAACTTCCAAAAAATGTAATTTGGTCATGGAGGGGAAGTGACTATGGTTCCTTTGGCCGTATTCGATGTCCGAGAAAATTTTTAGACGATTCGGGTCGGGGCCCGGGGCCACGGCAGAAGGCGTGGGCTATAGCACACGAAAATTTTGGACTCGCGCGGATTTCAAATTTTATGGCCGTAAACTTCCAAAAAATATAATTTGGTATTGGAGGGGCAGTGTCTATGGTTCCTTTGGCCGTATTCGATGTCCGAGAAATATTTTAGACGATTCGGGTCCGGGGTCCCGGGGCCACGGCAGAAGGCGTGGGCTACAGCACACGAAAATTTGGGACTCGCGCGGATTTCCAATTTTATGGCCGTAAACATCCAAATAATATAATTTGGTCATGGAGGCGAAGTGACTATGGTTCCTTTAGCCGCATTCGATGTCCGAGAAAAATTTTAGGCGATTCGGGTCCGGGGGCCCGGGGCCACGGCAGAAGGCGTGGGCTATAACACACGAAAATTTTGGACTCGCGCGGATTTCCAATTTTATGGCCGTAAACTTCCAAAAAATATAATTTGCTAATGGAGGGAGAGTGTCTATGGTTCCTTTGGCCGTATTCGATGTCCGAGAAATATTTTAGATGATTCGGGTCCGGGGTCCCGGGGCCACGGCAGAAGGCGTGGGCTACAGCACACGAAAATTTGGGACTCGCGCGGATTTCCAATTTTATGGCCGTAAACATCCAAAAGATATAATTTGGTCATGGAGACGAAGTGACTATGGTTCCTTTAGCCGCATTCGATGTCCGAGAAAAATTTTAGGCGATTCGGGTCCGGGGGCCCGTGGCCACGACATAAGGCGTGGGCTATGGCACACGAAAATTTTGGACTCGCGCGGATTACCAATTTTATGGCCCTAAAATTCCAATAAGTGTAATTTGGTCATGGAGGGGAACTGACTATGGTTCCTTTGGCCGTATTCGATGTCCGAGAAAAATTTTAGGCGATTCGGGTCCAGGGGCCCAGGGCCACGGCAGAAGGCGTGGGCTATAGCACACGAAAATTTGGGACTCGCGCGGATTTCCAATTTTATGGCCGTAAACATCCAAAAAATATAATTTGGTCATGGAGGCGAAGTGACTATGGTTCCTTTAGCCGCATTCGATGTCCGAGAAAAATTTTAGGCGATTCGGGTCCGGGGGCCCGGGGCCACGGCAGAAGGCGTGGGCTATAGCACACGAAAATTTTGGACTCGCGCGGATTTCCAATTTTATGGCCCTAAAATTCCAAAAAATGTAATTTGGTCATGGAGAGGAAGTGACTATTGTTCCTTTGGCCGTATTCGATGTCCGAGAAAAATTTTAGGCGATTCCGGTCCGGGGGCCAGGGGCCACGGCAGAAGGCGTGGGCTACAACACACGAAAATTTGGGACTCGCGCGGATTTCCAATTTTATGGCCGTAAACTTCCAAAAAATGTAATTTGGTCATGGAGGCGAAGTGACTATGGTTCCTTTGGCCGCATTCGATGTCCGAGAAAAATTTTAGGCGATTCGGGTCCGGGGGCCCGGGGCCACGGCAGAAGGCGTGGGCTATAGCACACGAAAATTTTGGACTCGCGCGGATTTCCATTTTTATGGCCCTAAAATTCCAATAAGTGTAATTTGGTCATGGAGGGGAAGTGACTATGGTTCCTTTGGCCGTATTCGATGTCTGAGAAAAACTTTAGGCGATTCCGGTCGGGGGGCCAGGGGCCACGGCAGAAGGCGTGGGCTATAGCACACGAAAATTTTGGACTCGCGCGGATTTCCAATTTTATGGCCCTAAAATTCCAATAAGTGTAATTTGGTCATGGAGGGGAAGTGACTATGGTTCCTTTGGCCGTATTCGATGCCCGAGAAAAATATTAGACGATTCGGGTCGGGGTCCAGGGCCACGGCAGAAGGCGTGGGCTATAGCAAACGAAAATTTTGGACTCGCGCTGATTTCCAATTTTATGGCCGTAAACTTAAAACAAAATGTAATTTAGTCATGGAGGCGAAGTGACTATGGTTCCTTTGGCCGCATTCGATGTCCGAGAAAAATTTTAGGCGATTCGGGTCCAGGGGCCCAGGGCCACGGCAGAAGGCGTGGGCTATAGCACACGAAAATTTGGGACTCGCGCGGATTTCCAATTTTATGGCCGTAAACTTCCAAAAAATGTAATTTGGTCATGGAGGGGAAGTGACTATGGTTCCTTTGGCCGTATTCGATGTCCGAGAAAATTTTTAGACGATTCGGGTCGGGGCCCGGGGCCACGGCAGAAGGCGTGGGCTACAGCACACGAAAATTTGGGACTCGCGCGGATTTCCAATTTTATGGTCGTAAACTTCAAAAAAAATGTAATTTGGTCATGGAGGCGAAGTGACTATGGTTCCTTTATCCGCATTCGATGTCCGAGAAAAATTTTAGGTGATTCGGGTCCGGGGGCCCGGGGCCACGGCAAAAGGCGTGGGCTACAGCACACGAAAATTTGGGACTCGCGCGGATTTCCAATTTTATGGCCATAAACTTCCAAAAAATGTAATTCGGTCATGGAGGGGAAGTGACTAAGGTTCCTTTGGCCGTATTCGATGTCCGAGAAAATTTTTAGACGATTCGGGTCGGGGCCCGGGGCCACGGCAGAAGGCGTGGGCTATAACACACGAAAATTTTGGACTCGCGCGGATTTCCAATTTTATGGCCGTAAACTTCCAAAAAATATAATTTGGTAATGGAGGGGCAGTGACTATGGTTCCTTTGGCCGTATTCGATGTCCGAGAAATATTTTAGATGATTCGGGTCCGGGGTCCCGGGGCCACGGCAGAAGGCGTGGGCTACAGCACACGAAAATTTGGGACTCGCGCGGATTTCCAATTTTATGGCCGTAAACATCCAAAAAATATAATTTGGTCATGGAGGCGAAGTGACTATGGTTCCTTTAGCCGCATTCGATGTCCGAGAAAAATTTTAGGCGATTCGGGTCCGGGGGCCCGGGGCCACGGCAGAAGGCGTGGGCTATGGCACACGAAAATTTTGGACTCGCGCGGATTACCAATTTTATGGCCCTAAAATTCCAATAAGTGTAATTTGGTCATGGAGGGGAACTGACTATGGTTCCTTTGGCCGTATTCGATGTCCGAGAAAAATTTTTATCGATTCGGGTCGGGGCCCAGGGCCACGGCAGAAGGCGTGGGCTACAGCACACGAAAATTTGGGACTCGCGCAGATTTCCAATTTTATGGCCGTAAACATCCAAAAAATATAATTTGGTCATGGAGGCGAAGTGACTATGGTTCCTTTAGCCGCATTCGATGTCCGAGAATAATTTTAGGCGATTCGGGTCCGGGGGCCCGGGGCCACAACAGAAGGCATGGGCTATGGCACATGAAAATTTTGGACTCGCGCGGATTTCCAATTTTATGGCCCTAAAATTCCAATAAGTGTAATTTGGTCATGGAGGGGAAGTGACTATGGTTCCTTTGGCCGTATTCGATGTCCGAGAAAAATTTTAGGCGATTCCGGTCCGGGGGCCAGGGGCCACGGCAGAAGGCGTGGGCTATAGCACACGAAAATTTTGGACTCGCGCGGATTTCCAATTTTATGGCCCTAAAATTCCAATAAGTGTAATTTGGTCATGGAGGGGAAGTGACTATGCTTCCTTTGGCTGTATTCGATGCCCGAGAAAAATATTAGACGATTCGGGTCGGGGCCCAGGGCCACGGCAGAAGGCGTGGGCTATAGCAAAAGAAAATTATGGACTCGCGCTGATTTCCAATTTTATGGCCGTAAACTTCAAAAAAATGTAATTTAGTCATGGAGGCGAAGTGACTATGGTTCCTTTGGCCGCATTCGATGTCCGAGAAAAATTTTAGGCGATTCGGGTCCAGGGGCCCAGGGCCACGGCAGAAGGCGTGGGCTATAGCACACGAAAATTTGGGACTCGCGCGGATTTCCAATTTTATGGCCGTAAACTTCCAAAAATTGTAATTTGGTCATGGAGGGGAAGTGACTAAGGTTCCTTTGGCCGTATTCGATGTCCGAGAAAATTTTTAGACGATTCGGGTCGGGCCCGGGGCCACGGCAGAAGGCGTGGGCTATAACACACGAAAATTTTGGACTCGCGCGGATTTCCAATTTTATGGCCGTAAACTTCCAAAAAATGTAATTTGGTCATGGAGGCGAAGTGACTATGGTTCCTTTGGCCGCATTCGATGTCCGAGAAAAATTTTAGGCGATTCGGGTCCAGGGGCCCAGGGCCACGGCAGAAGGCGTGGGCTATAGCACACGAAAATTTGGGACTCGCGCGGATTTCCAATTTTATGGCCGTAAACTTCCAAAAAATGTAATTTGGTCATGGAGGGGAAGTGACTATGGTTCCTTTGGCCGTATTCGATGTCCGAGAAAATTTTTAGACGATTCGGGTCGGGGCCCGGGGCCACGGCAGAAGGCGTGGGCTATAACACACGAAAATTTTGGACTCGCGCGGATTTCCAATTTTATGGCCGTAAACTTCCAAAAAATATAATTTGCTAATGGAGGGAGAGTGTCTATGGTTCCTTTGGCCGTATTCGATGTCCGAGAAATATTTTAGATGATTCGGGTCCGGGGTCCCGGGGCCACGGCAGAAGGCGTGGGCTACAGCACACGAAAATTTGGGACTCGCGCGGATTTCCAATTTTATGGCCGTAAACATCCAAATAATATAATTTGGTCATGGAGGCGAAGTGACTATGGTTCCTTTAGCCGCATTCGATGTCCGAGAAAAATTTTAGGCGATTCGGGTCCGGGGGCCCGGGGCCACGGCAGAAGGCGTGGGCTATAACACACGAAAATTTTGGACTCGCGCGGATTTCCAATTTTATGGCCCTAAAATTCCAATAAGTGTAATTTGGTCATGGAGGGGAAGTGACTATGGTTCCTTTGGCCGTATTCGATGTCCGAGAAAAATTTTAGTCGATTCGGGTCCGGGGTCCCGGGGCCACGGCAGAAGGCGTGGGCTACAGCACACGAAAATTTGGGACTCGCGCGGATTTCCAATTTTATGGCCGTAAACTTCCAAAAAATGTAATTTGGTCATGGAGAGGAAGTGACTATTGTTCCTTTGGCCATATTCGAAGTCCGAGAAAAATTTAGGCGATTCGAATCCGGGGGCCAGTGGCCACGGCAGAAGGCATGGGCTATAGCACACGAAAATTTTGGACTCGCGCGGATTTTCATTTTTATGGCCCTTAAATTCCAATAAGTGTAATTTGGTCATGGAGGGGAAGTGACTATGGTTCCTTTGGCCGCATTCGATATCCGAGATAAATTTTAGGCGATTCGGGTCCAGGGGCCCAGGGCCACGGCAGAAGGCGTGGGCTATAGCACACGAAAATTTGGGACTCGCGCGGATTTCCAATTTTATGGCCGTAAACATCCAAAAAATATAATTTGGTCATGGAGGCGAAGTGACTATGGTTCCTTTAGCCGCATTCGATGTCCGAGAAAAATTTTCGGCGATTCGGGTCCGGCGGCCCGGGGCCACGGCAGAAGGCGTGTGCTATAGCACCCGAAAATTTTGGACTCGCGCGGATTTCCAATTTTATGGCCCTTAAATTCCAAAAAATGTAATTTGGTCATGGGGAGGAAGTGACTATTGTCCCTTTGGCCGTATTCGGTGTCCGAGAAAAATTTTAGGCGATTCCGGTCCGGGGGCCAGGGGCCACGGCAGAAGGCGTGGGCTACAACACACGAAAATTTGGGACTCGCGCGGATTTCCAATTTTATGGCCGTAAACTTCCAAAAAATGTAATTTGGTCATGGAGAGGAAGTGACTATTGTTCCTTTGGCCATATTCGATGTCCGAGAAAAATTTAGGCGATTCGAATCCGGGGGCCAGGGGCCACGGCAGAAGGCATGGGCTATAGCACACGAAAATTTTGGACTCGCGCGGATTTCCATTTTTATGGCCCTAAAATTCCAATAAGTGTAATTTGGTCATGGAGGGGAAGTGACTATGGTTCCTTTGGCCGTATTCGATGTCTGAGAAAAACTTTAGGCGATTCCGGTCGGGGGGCCAGGGGCCACGGCAGAAGGCGTGGGCTATAGCACACGAAAATTTTGGACTCGCGCGGATTTCCAATTTTATGGCCCTAAAATTCCAATAAGTGTAATTTGGTCATGGAGGGGAAGTGACTATGGTTCCTTTGGCCGTATTCGATGCCCGAGAAAAATATTAGACGATTCGGGTCGGGGTCCAGGGCCACGGCAGAAGGCGTGGGCTATAGCAAACGAAAATTTTGGACTCGCGCTGATTTCCAATTTTATGGCCGTAAACTTAAAACAAAATGTAATTTAGTCATGGAGGCGAAGTGACTATGGTTCCTTTGGCCGCATTCGATGTCCGAGATAAATTTTAGGCGATTCGGGTCCAGGGGCCCAGGGCCACGGCAGAAGGCGTGGGCTATAGCACACGAAAATTTGGGACTCGCGCGGATTTCCAATTTTATGGCCATAAACTTCCAAAAAATGTAATTCGGTCATGGAGGGGAAGTGACTAAGGTTCCTTTGGCCGTATTCGATGTCCGAGAAAATTTTTAGACGATTCGGGTCGGGGCCCGGGGCCACGGCAGAAGGCGTGGGCTATAACACACGAAAATTTTGGACTCGCGCGGATTTCCAATTTTATGGCCGTAAACTTCCAAAAAATATAATTTGGTAATGGAGGGGCAGTGTCTATGGTTCCTTTGGCCGTATTCGATGTCCGAGAAATATTTTAGACGATTCGGGTCCGGGGTCCCGGGGCCACGGCAGAAGGCGTGGGCTACAGCACACGAAAATTTGGGACTCGCGCGGATTTCCAATTTTATGGCCGTAAACATCCAAAAAATATAATTTGGTCATGGAGGCGAAGTGACTATGGTTCCTTTAGCCGCATTCGATGTCCGAGAAAAATTTTAGGCGATTCGGGTCCGGGGGCCCGTGGCCACGACATAAGGCGTGGGCTATGGCACACGAAAATTTTGGACTCGCGCGGATTACCAATTTTATGGCCCTAAAATTCCAATAAGTGTAATTTGGTCATGGAGGGGAACTGACTATGGTTCCTTTGGCCGTATTCGATGTCCGAGAAAAATTTTTGTCGATTCGGGTCGGGGCCCAGGGCCACGGCAGAAGGCGTGGGCTACAGCACACGAAAATTTGGGACTCGCGCGGATTTCCAATTTTATGGCCGTAAACTTCCAAAAAATGTAATTTGGTCATGGAGAGGAAGTGACTATTGTTCCTTTGGCCATATTCGAAGTCCGAGAAAAATTTAGGCGATTCGAATCCGGGGGCCAGGGGCCACGGCAGAAGGCATGGGCTATAGCACACGAAAATTTTGGACTCGCGCGGATTTTCATTTTTATGGCCCTAAAATTCCAATAAGTGTAATTTGGTCATGGAGGGGAAGTGACTATGGTTCCTTTGGCCGCATTCGATATCCGAGATAAATTTTAGGCGATTCGGGTCCAGGGGCCCAGGGCCACGGCAGAAGGCGTGGGCTATAGCACACGAAAATTTGGGACTCGCGCGGATTTCCAATTTTATGGCCGTAAACATCCAAAAAATATAATTTGGTCATGGAGGCGAAGTGACTATGGTTCCTTTAGCCGCATTCGATGTCCGAGAAAAATTTTCGGCGATTCGGGTCCGGCGGCCCGGGGCCACGGCAGAAGGCGTGGGCTATAGCACACGAAAATTTTGGACTCGCGCGGATTTCCAATTTTATGGCCCTAAAATTCCAATAAGTGTAATTTGGTCATGGAGGGGAAGTGACTATGGTTCCTTTGGCCGTATTCGATGCCCGAGAAAAATATTAGACGATTCGGGTCGGGGCCCAGGGCCACGGCAGAAGGCGTGGGCTATAGCAAACGAAAATTTTGGACTCGCGCTGATTTCCAATTTTATGGCCGTAAACTTAAAACAAAATGTAATTTAGTCATGGAGGCGAAGTGACTATGGTTCCTTTGGCCGCATTCGATGTCCGAGAAAAATTTTAGGCGATTAGGGTCCAGGGGCCCAGGGCCACGGCAGAAGGCGTGGGCTATAGCACACGAAAATTTGGGACTCGCGCGGATTTCCAATTTTATGGCCATAAACTTCCAAAAAATGTAATTCGGTCATGGAGGGGAAGTGACTAAGGTTCCTTTGGCCGTATTCGATGTCCGAGAAAATTTTTAGACGATTAGGGTCGGGGCCCGGGGCCACGGCAGAAGGCGTGGGCTATAACACACGAAAATTTTGGACTCGCGCGGATTTCCAATTTTATGGCCGTAAACTTCCAAAAAATATAATTTGGTAATGGAGGGGCAGTGTCTATGGTTCCTTTGGCCGTATTCGATGTCCGAGAAATATTTTAGACGATTCGGGTCCGGGGTCCCGGGGCCACGGCAGAAGGCGTGGGCTACAGCACACGAAAATTTGGGACTCGCGCGGATTTCCAATTTTATGGCCGTAAACATCCAAAAAATATAATTTGGTCATGGAGGCGAAGTGACTATGGTTCCTTTAGCCGCATTCGATGTCCGAGAAAAATTTTAGGCGATTCGGGTCCGGGGGCCCGGGGCCACGGCAGAAGGCGTGGGCTATAGCACACGAAAATTTTGGACTCGCGCGGATTTCCAATTTTATGGCCCTAAAATTCCAATAAGTGTAATTTGGTCATGGAGGCGAAGTGACTATGGTTCCTTTAGCCGCATTCGATGTCCGAGAAAAATTTTCGGCGATTCGGGTCCGGCGGCCCGGGGCCACGGCAGAAGGCGTGGGCTACAGCACACGAAAATTTGGGACTCGCGCGGATTTCCAATTTTATGGCCGTAAACTTCCAAAAAATGTAATTTGGTCATGGAGAGGAAGTGACTATTGTTCCTTTGGCCATATTCGATGTCCGAGAAAAATTTAGGCGATTCGAATCCGGGGGCCAGGGGCCACGGCAGAAGGCATGGGCTATAGCACACGAAAATTTTGGACTCGCGCGGATTTTCATTTTTATGGCCCTAAAATTCCAATAAGTGTAATTTGGTCATGGAGGGGAAGTGACTATGGTTCCTTTGGCCGTATTCGATGTCCGAGAAAAATTTTAGGCGATTCGGGTCCGGGGGCCAGGGGCCACGGCAGAAGGCGTGGGCTATAGCACACGAAAATTTTGGACTCGCGCGGATTTCCAATTTTATGGCCCTAAAATTCCAATAAGTGTAATTTGGTCATGGAGGGGAAGTGACTATGGTTCCTTTGGCCGTATTCGATGCCCGAGAAAAATATTAGACGATTCGGGTCGGGGTCCAGGGCCACGGCAGAAGGCGTGGGCTATAGCAAACGAAAATTTTGGACTCGCGCTGATTTCCAATTTTATGGCCGTAAACTTAAAACAAAATGTAATTTAGTCATGGAGGCGAAGTGACTATGGTTCCTTTGGCCGCATTCGATGTCCGAGAAAAATTTTAGGCGATTCGGGTCCAGGGGCCCAGGGCCACGGCAGAAGGCGTGGGCTATAGCACACGAAAATTTGGGACTCGCGCGGATTTCCAATTTTATGGCCATAAACTTCCAATAAGTGTAATTTGGTCATGGAGGGGAAGTGACTATGGTTCCTTTGGCCGTATTCGATGTCCGAGAAAAATTTTAGGCGATTCGGGTCCGGGGGCCAGGGGCCACGGCAGAAGGCGTGGGCTACAGCACACGAAAATTTGGGACTCGCGCGGATTTCCAATTTTATGGCCGTAAACTTCCAAAAAATGTAATTTGGTCATGGAGAGGAAGTGACTATTGTTCCTTTGGCCATATTCGATGTCCGAGAAAAATTTAGGCGATTCGAATCCGGGGGCCAGGGGCCACGGCAGAAGGCATGGGCTATAGCACACGAAAATTTTGGACTCGCGCGGATTTCCATTTTTATGGCCCTAAAATTCCAATAAGTGTAATTTGGTCATGGAGGGGAAGTGACTATGGTTCCTTTGGCCGTATTCGATGTCTGAGAAAAACTTTAGGCGATTCCGGTCGGGGGGCCAGGGGCCACGGCAGAAGGCGTGGGCTATAGCACACGAAAATTTTGGACTCGCGCGGATTTCCAATTTTATGGCCCTAAAATTCCAATAAGTGTAATTTGGTCATGGAGGGGAAGTGACTATGGTTCCTTTGGCCGTATTCGATGCCCGAGAAAAATATTAGACGATTCGGGTCGGGGTCCAGGGCCACGGCAGAAGGCGTGGGCTATAGCAAACGAAAATTTTGGACTCGCGCTGATTTCCAATTTTATGGCCGTAAACTTAAAACAAAATGTAATTTAGTCATGGAGGCGAAGTGACTATGGTTCCTTTGGCCGCATTCGATGTCCGAGATAAATTTTAGGCGATTCGGGTCCAGGGGCCCAGGGCCACGGCAGAAGGCGTGGGCTATAGCACACGAAAATTTGGGACTCGCGCGGATTTCCAATTTTATGGCCATAAACTTCCAAAAAATGTAATTCGGTCATGGAGGGGAAGTGACTAAGGTTCCTTTGGCCGTATTCGATGTCCGACAAAATATTTTTAGACGATTCGGGTCCGGGGTCCCGGGGCCACGGCAGAAGGCGTGGGCTATAACACACGAAAATTTTGGACTCGCGCGGATTTCCAATTTTATGGCCGTAAACTTCCAAAAAATATAATTTGGTAATGGAGGGGCAGTGTCTATGGTTCCTTTGGCCGTATTCGATGTCCGAGAAATATTTTAGACGATTCGGGTCCGGGGTCCCGGGGCCACGGCAGAAGGCGTGGGCTACAGCACACGAAAATTTGGGACTCGCGCGGATTTCCAATTTTATGGCCGTAAACATCCAAAAAATATAATTTGGTCATGGAGGCGAAGTGACTATGGTTCCTTTAGCCGCATTCGATGTCCGAGAAAAATTTTAGGCGATTCGGGTCCGGGGGCCCGTGGCCACGACATAAGGCGTGGGCTATGGCACACGAAAATTTTGGACTCGCGCGGATTACCAATTTTATGGCCCTAAAATTCCAATAAGTGTAATTTGGTCATGGAGGGGAACTGACTATGGTTCCTTTGGCCGTATTCGATGTCCGAGAAAAATTTTTGTCGATTCGGGTCGGGGCCCAGGGCCACGGCAGAAGGCGTGGGCTACAGCACACGAAAATTTGGGACTCGCGCGGATTTCCAATTTTATGGCCGTAAACTTCCAAAAAATGTAATTTGGTCATGGAGAGGAAGTGACTATTGTTCCTTTGGCCATATTCGAAGTCCGAGAAAAATTTAGGCGATTCGAATCCGGGGGCCAGGGGCCACGGCAGAAGGCATGGGCTATAGCACACGAAAATTTTGGACTCGCGCGGATTTTCATTTTTATGGCCCTAAAATTCCAATAAGTGTAATTTGGTCATGGAGGGGAAGTGACTATGGTTCCTTTGGCCGCATTCGATATCCGAGATAAATTTTAGGCGATTCGGGTCCAGGGGCCCAGGGCCACGGCAGAAGGCGTGGGCTATAGCACACGAAAATTTGGGACTCGCGCGGATTTCCAATTTTATGGCCGTAAACATCCAAAAAATATAATTTGGTCATGGAGGCGAAGTGACTATGGTTCCTTTAGCCGCATTCGATGTCCGAGAAAAATTTTCGGCGATTCGGGTCCGGCGGCCCGGGGCCACGGCAGAAGGCGTGGGCTATAGCACACGAAAATTTTGGACTCGCGCGGATTTCCAATTTTATGGCCCTAAAATTCCAATAAGTGTAATTTGGTCATGGAGGGGAAGTGACTATGGTTCCTTTGGCCGTATTCGATGCCCGAGAAAAATATTAGACGATTCGGGTCGGGGCCCAGGGCCACGGCAGAAGGCGTGGGCTATAGCAAACGAAAATTTTGGACTCGCGCTGATTTCCAATTTTATGGCCGTAAACTTAAAACAAAATGTAATTTAGTCATGGAGGCGAAGTGACTATGGTTCCTTTGGCCGCATTCGATGTCCGAGAAAAATTTTAGGCGATTAGGGTCCAGGGGCCCAGGGCCACGGCAGAAGGCGTGGGCTATAGCACACGAAAATTTGGGACTCGCGCGGATTTCCAATTTTATGGCCATAAACTTCCAAAAAATGTAATTCGGTCATGGAGGGGAAGTGACTAAGGTTCCTTTGGCCGTATTCGATGTCCGAGAAAATTTTTAGACGATTAGGGTCGGGGCCCGGGGCCACGGCAGAAGGCGTGGGCTATAACACACGAAAATTTTGGACTCGCGCGGATTTCCAATTTTATGGCCGTAAACTTCCAAAAAATATAATTTGGTAATGGAGGGGCAGTGTCTATGGTTCCTTTGGCCGTATTCGATGTCCGAGAAATATTTTAGACGATTCGGGTCCGGGGTCCCGGGGCCACGGCAGAAGGCGTGGGCTACAGCACACGAAAATTTGGGACTCGCGCGGATTTCCAATTTTATGGCCGTAAACATCCAAAAAATATAATTTGGTCATGGAGGCGAAGTGACTATGGTTCCTTTAGCCGCATTCGATGTCCGAGAAAAATTTTCGGCGATTCGGGTCCGGCGGCCCGGGGCCACGGCAGAAGGCGTGGGCTATAGCACACGAAAATTTTGGACTCGCGCGGATTACCAATTTTATGGCCCTAAAATTCCAATAAGTGTAATTTGGTCATGGAGGGGAACTGACTATGGTTCCTTTGGCCGTATTCGATGTCCGAGAAAAATTTTTGTCGATTCGGGTCGGGGCCCAGGGCCACGGCTGAAGGCGTGGGCTATAGCAAACGAAAATTTTGGACTCGCGCGGATTTCCAATTTTATGGCCGTAAACTTCCAAAAAATGTAATTTGGTCATGGAGAGGAAGTGACTATTGTTCCTTTGGCCATATTCGATGTCCGAGAAAAATTTAGGCGATTCGAATCCGGGGGCCAGGGGCCACGGCAGAAGGCATGGGCTATAGCACACGAAAATTTTGGACTCGCGCGGATTTCCATTTTTATGGCCCTAAAATTCCAATAAGTGTAATTTGGTCATGGAGGGGAAGTGACTATGGTTCCTTTGGCCGTATTCGATGTCTGAGAAAAACTTTAGGCGATTCCGGTCGGGGGGCCAGGGGCCACGGCAGAAGGCGTGGGCTATAGCACACGAAAATTTTGGACTCGCGCGGATTTCCAATTTTATGGCCCTAAAATTCCAATAAGTGTAATTTGGTCATGGAGGGGAAGTGACTATGGTTCCTTTGGCCGTATTCGATGCCCGAGAAAAATATTAGACGATTCGGGTCGGGGTCCAGGGCCACGGCAGAAGGCGTGGGCTATAGCAAACGAAAATTTTGGACTCGCGCTGATTTCCAATTTTATGGCCGTAAACTTAAAACAAAATGTAATTTAGTCATGGAGGGGCAGTGACTATGGTTCCTTTGGCGGTATTCGATGTCCGAGAAAAATTTTAGACGATTCGGGTCCGGGGTCCCGGGGCCAGGGCAGAAGGCGTGGGCTACAGCACACGAAAATTTGGGACTCGCGCGGATTTCCAATTTTATGGCCGTAAACTTCCAAAAAATGTAATTTGGTCATGGAGGCGAAGTGACTATGGTTCCTTTGGCCGTATTCGATGTCCGAGAAATATTTTAGATGATTCGGGTCCGGGGTCCCGGGGCCACGGCAGAAGGCGTGGGCTACAGCACACGAAAATTTGGGACTCGCGCGGATTTCCAATTTTATGGCCGTAAACTTCCAAAAAATGTAATTTGGTCATGGAGAGGAAGTGACTATTGTTCCTTTGGCCATATTCGATGTCCGAGAAAAATTTAGGCGATTCGAATCCGGGGGCCAGGGGCCACGGCAGAAGGCATGGGCTATAGCACACGAAAATTTTGGACTCGCGCGGATTTTCATTTTTATGGCCCTTAAATTCCAATAAGTGTAATTTGGTCATGGAGGGGAAGTGACTATGGTTCCTTTGGCCGCATTCGATATCCGAGATAAATTTTAGGCGATTCGGGTCCAGGGGCCCAGGGCCACGGCAGAAGGCGTGGGCTATAGCACACGAAAATTTGGGACTCGCGCGGATTTCCAATTTTATGGCCGTAAACATCCAAAAAATATAATTTGGTCATGGAGGCGAAGTGACTATGGTTCCTTTAGCCGCATTCGATGTCCGAGAAAAATTTTCGGCGATTCGGGTCCGGCGGCCCGGGGCCACGGCAGAAGGCGTGGGCTATAGCACACGAAAATTTTGGACTCGCGCGGATTTCCAATTTTATGGCCCTAAAATTCCAATAAGTGTAATTTGGTCATGGAGGGGAAGTGACTATGGTTCCTTTGGCCGTATTCGATGCCCGAGAAAAATATTAGACGATTCGGGTCCGGGGTCCCGGGGCCACGGCAGAAGGCGTGGGCTATAGCAAACGAAAATTTTGGACTCGCGCTGATTTCCAATTTTATGGCCGTAAACTTAAAACAAAATGTAATTTAGTCATGGAGGCGAAGTGACTATGGTTCCTTTGGCCGCATTCGATGTCCGAGAAAAATTTTAGGCGATTCGGGTCCAGGGGCCCAGGGCCACGGCAGAAGGCGTGGGCTATAGCACACGAAAATTTGGGACTCGCGCGGATTTCCAATTTTATGGCCGTAAACTTCCAAAAAATGTAATTTGGTCATGGAGGGGAAGTGACTAAGGTTCCTTTGGCCGTATTCGATGTCCGAGAAAATTTTTAGACGATTCGGGTCGGGGCCCGGGGCCACGGCAGAAGGCGTGGGCTATAACACACGAAAATTTTGGACTCGCGCGGATTTCCAATTTTATGGCCGTAAACTTCCAAAAAATATAATTTGGTAATGGAGGGGCAGTGTCTATGGTTCCTTTGGCCGTATTCGATGTCCGAGAAATATTTTAGACGATTCGGGTCCGGGGTCCCGGGGCCACGGCAGAAGGCGTGGGCTACAGCACACGAAAATTTGGGACTCGCGCGGATTTCCAATTTTATGGCCGTAAACATCCAAAAAATATAATTTGGTCATGGAGGCGAAGTGACTATGGTTCCTTTAGCCGCATTCGATGTCCGAGAAAAATTTTAGGCGATTCGGGTCCGGGGGCCCGGGGCCACGGCAGAAGGCGTGGGCTATGGCACACGAAAATTTTGGACTCGCGCGGATTTCCAATTTTATGGCCCTAAAATTCCAATAAGTGTAATTTGGTCATGGAGGGGAAGTGACTATGGTTCCTTTGGCCGTATTCGATGTCCGAGAAAAATTTTTGTCGATTCGGGTCCGGGGGCCAGGGCCACGGCAGAAGGCGTGGGCTACAGCACACGAAAATTTGGGACTCGCGCGGATTTCCAATTTTATGGCCGTAAACTTCCAAAAAATGTAATTTGGTCATGGAGAGGAAGTGACTATTGTTCCTTTGGCCATATTCGATGTCCGAGAAAAATTTAGGCGATTCGAATCCGGGGGCCAGGGGCCACGGCAGAAGGCATGGGCTATAGCACACGAAAATTTTGGACTCGCGCGGATTTTCATTTTTATGGCCCTAAAATTCCAATAAGTGTAATTTGGTCATGGAGGGGAAGTGACTATGGTTCCTTTGGCCGTATTCGATGTCCGAGAAAAATTTTAGGCGATTCGGGTCCGGGGGCCAGGGGCCACGGCAGAAGGCGTGGGCTATAGCACACGAAAATTTTGGACTCGCGCGGATTTCCAATTTTATGGCCCTAAAATTCCAATAAGTGTAATTTGGTCATGGAGGGGAAGTGACTATGGTTCCTTTGGCCGTATTCGATGCCCGAGAAAAATATTAGACGATTCGGGTCGGGGTCCAGGGCCACGGCAGAAGGCGTGGGCTATAGCAAACGAAAATTTTGGACTCGCGCTGATTTCCAATTTTATGGCCGTAAACTTAAAACAAAATGTAATTTAGTCATGGAGGCGAAGTGACTATGGTTCCTTTGGCCGCATTCGATGTCCGAGAAAAATTTTAGGCGATTCGGGTCCAGGGGCCCAGGGCCACGGCAGAAGGCGTGGGCTATAGCACACGAAAATTTGGGACTCGCGCGGATTTCCAATTTTATGGCCGTAAACTTCCAAAAAATGTAATTTGGTCATGGAGGGGAAGTGACTATGGTTCCTTTGGCCGTATTCGATGTCCGAGAAAAATTTTAGGCGATTCGGGTCCGGGGGCCAGGGGCCACGGCAGAAGGCGTGGGCTACAGCACACGAAAATTTGGGACTCGCGCGGATTTCCAATTTTATGGCCGTAAACTTCCAAAAAATGTAATTTGGTCATGGAGAGGAAGTGACTATTGTTCCTTTGGCCATATTCGATGTCCGAGAAAAATTTAGGCGATTCGAATCCGGGGGCCAGGGGCCACGGCAGAAGGCATGGGCTATAGCACACGAAAATTTTGGACTCGCGCGGATTTCCATTTTTATGGCCCTAAAATTCCAATAAGTGTAATTTGGTCATGGAGGGGAAGTGACTATGGTTCCTTTGGCCGTATTCGATGTCCGAGAAAAATTTAGGCGATTCCGGTCAGGGGGCCAGGGGCCACGGCAGAAGGCATGGGCTATAACACACGAAAATTTTGGACTCGCGCGGATTTCCAATTTTATGGCCCTAAAATTCCAATAAGTTTAATTTGGTCATGGAGGGGAAGTGACTATGGTTCCTTTGGCCGTATTCGATGTCCGAGAAAAATTTTAGGCGATTCCGGTCCGGGGGCCAGGGGCCACGGCAGAAGGCGTGGGCTATAGCACACGAAAATTTTGGACTCGCGCGGATTTCCAATTTTATGGCCCTAAAATTCCAATAAGTGTAATTTGGTCATGGAGGGGAAGTGACTATGGTTCCTTTGGCCGTATTCGATGCCCGAGAAAAATATTAGACGATTCGGGTCGGGGTCCAGGGCCACGGCAGAAGGCGTGGGCTATAGCAAACGAAAATTTTGGACTCGCGCTGATTTCCAATTTTATGGCCGTAAACTTAAAACAAAATGTAATTTAGTCATGGAGGCGAAGTGACTATGGTTCCTTTGGCCGCATTCGATGTCCGAGAAAAATTTTAGGCGATTCGGGTCCAGGGGCCCAGGGCCACGGCAGAAGGCGTGGGCTATAGCACACGAAAATTTGGGACTCGCGCGGATTTCCAATTTTATGGCCATAAACTTCCAAAAAATGTAATTCGGTCATGGAGGGGAAGTGACTAAGGTTCCTTTGGCCGTATTCGATGTCCGAGAAAATTTTTAGACGATTAGGGTCGGGGCCCGGGGCCACGGCAGAAGGCGTGGGCTATAACACACGAAAATTTTGGACTCGCGCGGATTTCCAATTTTATGGCCGTAAACTTCCAAAAAATATAATTTGGTAATGGAGGGGCAGTGACTATGGTTCCTTTGGCCGTATTCGATGTCCGAGAAATATTTTAGACGATTCGGGTCCGGGGTCCCGGGGCCACGGCAGAAGGCGTGGGCTACAGCACACGAAAATTTGGGACTCGCGCGGATTTCCAATTTTATGGCCGTAAACATCCAAAAAATATAATTTGGTCATGGAGGCGAAGTGACTATGGTTCCTTTAGCCGCATTCGATGTCCGAGAAAAATTTTAGGCGATTCGGGTCCGGGGGCCCGGGGCCACGACAGAAGGCGTGGGCTATGGCACACGAAAATTTTGGACTCGCGCGGATTACCAATTTTATGGCCCTAATATTCCAATAAGTGTAATTTGGTCATGGAGGGGAACTGACTATGGTTCCTTTGGCCGTATTCGATGTCCGAGAAAAATTTTTGTCGATTCGGGTCAGGGCCCAGGGCCACGGCAGAAGGCGTGGGCTATAGCACACGAAAATTTGGGACTCGCGCAGATTTCCAATTTTATGGCCGTAAACTTCCAAAAAATGTAATTTGGTCATGGAGGCGAAGTGACTATGGTTCCTTTGGCCGCATTCGATGTCCGAGAAAAATTTAGGCGATTCGAATCCGGGGGCCAGGGGCCACGGCAGAAGGCATGGGCTATAGCACACGAAAATTTTGGACTCGCGCGGATTTCCAATTTTATGGCCCTAAAATTCCAATAAGTGTAATTTGGTCATGGAGGGGAAGTGACTATGGTTCCTTTGGCCGCATTCGATGTCCGAGAAAAATTTTAGGCGATTCGGGTCCAGGGGCCCAGGGCCACGGCAGAAGGCGTGGGCTATAGCACACGAAAATTTGGGACTCGCGCGGATTTCCAATTTTATGGCCCTAAAATTCCAATAAGTGTAATTTGGTCATGGAGGGGAAGTGACTATGGTTCCTTTGGCCGTATTCGATGTCCGAGAAAAATATTAGACGATTCGGGTCGGGGCCCAGGGCCACGGCAGAAGGCGTGGGCTATAGCACACGAAAATTTTGGACTCGCGCGGATTTCCAATTTTATGGCCGTAAACTTCCAAAAAATGTAATTTGGTCATGGAGGGGAAGTGACTATGGTTCCTTTGGCCGTATTCGATGTCCGAGAAAAATTTTAGACGATTCGGGTCCGGGGGCCAGGGGCCACGGCAGAAGGCGTGGGCTACAGCACACGAAAATTTGGGACTCGCGCGGATTTCCAATTTTATGGCCGTAAACTTCCAAAAAATGTAATTTGGTCATGGAGAGGAAGTGACTATTGTTCCTTTGGCCATATTCGATGTCCGAGAAAAATTTAGGCGATTCGAATCCGGGGGCCAGGGGCCACGGCAGAAGGCATGGGCTATAGCACACGAAAATTTTGGACTCGCGCGGATTTCCATTTTTATGGCCCTAAAATTCCAATAAGTGTAATTTGGTCATGGAGGGGAAGTGACTATGGTTCCTTTGGCCGTATTCGATGTCCGAGAAAAATTTAGGCGATTCCGGTCAGGGGGCCAGGGGCCACGGCAGAAGGCATGGGCTATAACACACGAAAATTTTGGACTCGCGCGGATTTCCAATTTTATGGCCCTAAAATTCCAATAAGTGTAATTTGGTCATGGAGGGGAAGTGACTATGGTTCCTTTGGCCGTATTCGATGTCCGAGAAAAATTTTAGGCGATTCCGGTCCTGGGGCCAGGGGCCACGGCAGAAGGCGTGGGCTATAGCACACGAAAATTTTGGACTCGCGCGGATTTCCAATTTTATGGCCCTAAAATTCCAATAAGTGTAATTTGGTCATGGAGGGGAAGTGACTATGGTTCCTTTGGCCGTATTCGATGCCCGAGAAAAATATTAGACGATTCGGGTCGGGGTCCAGGGCCACGGCAGAAGGCGTGGGCTATAGCAAACGAAAATTTTGGACTCGCGCTGATTTCCAATTTTATGGCCGTAAACTTAAAACAAAATGTAATTTAGTCATGGAGGCGAAGTGACTATGGTTCCTTTGGCCGCATTCGATGTCCGAGAAAAATTTTAGGCGATTCGGGTCCAGGGGCCCAGGGCCACGGCAGAAGGCGTGGGCTATAGCACACGAAAATTTGGGACTCGCGCGGATTTCCAATTTTATGGCCATAAACTTCCAAAAAATGTAATTTGGTCATGGAGGGGAAGTGACTAAGGTTCCTTTGGCCGTATTCGATGTCCGAGAAAATTTTTAGACGATTAGGGTCGGGGCCCGGGGCCACGGCAGAAGGCGTGGGCTATAACACACGAAAATTTTGGACTCGCGCGGATTTCCAATTTTATGGCCGTAAACTTCCAAAAAATATAATTTGGTAATGGAGGGGCAGTGTCTATGGTTCCTTTGGCCGTATTCGATGTCCGAGAAATATTTTAGACGATTCGGGTCCGGGGTCCCGGGGCCACGGCAGAAGGCGTGGGCTACAGCACACGAAAATTTGGGACTCGCGCGGATTTCCAATTTTATGGCCGTAAACATCCAAAAAATATAATTTGGTCATGGAGGCGAAGTGACTATGGTTCCTTTAGCCGCATTCGATGTCCGAGAAAAATTTTAGGCGATTCGGGTCCGGGGGCCCGGGGCCACGGCAGAAGGCGTGGGCTATAGCACACGAAAATTTTGGACTCGCGCGGATTTCCAATTTTATGGCCCTAAAATTCCAATAAGTGTAATTTGGTCATGGAGGGGAAGTGACTATGGTTCCTTTGGCCGTATTCGATGTCCGAGAAAAATTTTTGTCGATTCGGGTCGGGGCCCAGGGCCACGGCAGAAGGCGTGGGCTACAGCACACGAAAATTTGGGACTCGCGCGGATTTCCAATTTTATGGCCGTAAACTTCCAAAAAATGTAATTTGGTCATGGAGAGGAAGTGACTATTGTTCCTTTGGCCATATTCGATGTCCGAGAAAAATTTAGGCGATTCGAATCCGGGGGCCAGGGGCCACGGCAGAAGGCATGGGCTATAGCACACGAAAATTTTGGACTCGCGCGGATTTTCATTTTTATGGCCCTAAAATTCCAATAAGTGTAATTTGGTCATGGAGGGGAAGTGACTATGGTTCCTTTGGCCGTATTCGATGTCCGAGAAAAACTTTAGGCGATTCCGGTCCGGGGGCCAGGGGCCACGGCAGAAGGCGTGGGCTATAGCACACGAAAATTTTGGACTCGCGCGGATTTCCAATTTTATGGCCCTAAAATTCCAATAAGTGTAATTTGGTCATGGAGGGGAAGTGACTATGGTTCCTTTGGCCGTATTCGATGCCCGAGAAAAATATTAGACGATTCGGGTCGGGGTCCAGGGCCACGGCAGAAGGCGTGGGCTATAGCAAACGAAAATTTTGGACTCGCGCTGATTTCCAATTTTATGGCCGTAAACTTAAAACAAAATGTAATTTAGTCATGGAGGCGAAGTGACTATGGTTCCTTTGGCCGCATTCGATGTCCGAGAAAAATTTTAGGCGATTAGGGTCCAGGGGCCCAGGGCCACGGCAGAAGGCGTGGGCTATAGCACACGAAAATTTGGGACTCGCGCGGATTTCCAATTTTATGGCCATAAACTTCCAAAAAATGTAATTCGGTCATGGAGGGGAAGTGACTAAGGTTCCTTTGGCCGTATTCGATGTCCGACAAAATATTTTTAGACGATTCGGGTCCGGGGTCCCGGGGCCACGGCAGAAGGCGTGGGCTACAGCACACGAAAATTTGGGACTCGCGCGGATTTCCAATTTTATGGCCGTAAACTTCCAAAAAATGTAATTTGGTCATGGAGAGGAAGTGACTATTGTTCCTTTGGCCATATTCGATGTCCGAGAAAAATTTAGGCGATTCGAATCCGGGGGCCAGGGGCCACGGCAGAAGGCATGGGCTATAGCACACGAAAATTTTGGACTCGCGCGGATTTCCATTTTTATGGCCCTAAAATTCCAATAAGTGTAATTTGGTCATGGAGGGGAAGTGACTATGGTTCCTTTGGCCGTATTCGATGTCTGAGAAAAACTTTAGGCGATTCCGGTCGGGGGGCCAGGGGCCACGGCAGAAGGCGTGGGCTATAGCACACGAAAATTTTGGACTCGCGCGGATTTCAAATTTTATGGCCGTAAACTTCCAAAAAATATAATTTGGTATTGGAGGGGCAGTGTCTATGGTTCCTTTGGCCGTATTCGATGTCCGAGAAATATTTTAGACGATTCGGGTCCGGGGTCCCGGGGCCACGGCAGAAGGCGTGGGCTACAGCACACGAAAATTTGGGACTCGCGCGGATTTCCAATTTTATGGCCGTAAACATCCAAAAAATGTAATTTGGTCATGGAGGGGAAGTGACTATGGTTCCTTTGGCCGTATTTGATGTCCGAGAAAAATTTAGGCGATTCCGGTCGGGGGGCCAGGGGCCACGGCAGAAGGCATGGGCTATAACACACGAAAATTTTGGACTCGCGCGGATTTCCAATTTTATGGCCCTAAAATTCCAATAAGTGTAATTTGGTCATGGAGGGGAAGTGACTATGGTTCCTTTGGCCGTATTCGATGTCCGAGAAAAATTTTAGGCGATTCCGGTCCGGGGGCCAGGGGCCACGGCAGAAGGCGTGGGCTATAGCACACGAAAATTTTGGACTCGCGCGGATTTCCAATTTTATGGCCCTAAAATTCCAATAAGTGTAATTTGGTCATGGAGGGGAAGTGACTATGGTTCCTTTGGCCGTATTCGATGCCCGAGAAAAATATTAGACGATTCGGGTCGGGGTCCAGGGCCACGGCAGAAGGCGTGGGCTATAGCAAACGAAAATTTTGGACTCGCGCTGATTTCCAATTTTATGGCCGTAAACTTAAAACAAAATGTAATTTAGTCATGGAGGCGAAGTGACTATGGTTCCTTTGGCCGCATTCGATGTCCGAGAAAAATTTTAGGCGATTCGGGTCCAGGGGCCCAGGGCCACGGCAGAAGGCGTGGGCTATAGCACACGAAAATTTGGGACTCGCGCGGATTTCCAATTTTATGGCCATAAACTTCCAAAAAATGTAATTCGGTCATGGAGGGGAAGTGACTAAGGTTCCTTTGGCCGTATTCGATGTCCGAGAAAATTTTTAGACGATTAGGGTCGGGGCCCGGGGCCACGGCAGAAGGCGTGGGCTATAACACACGAAAATTTTGGACTCGCGCGGATTTCCAATTTTATGGCCGTAAACTTCCAAAAAATATAATTTGGTAATGGAGGGGCAGTGTCTATGGTTCCTTTGGCCGTATTCGATGTCCGAGAAATATTTTAGACGATTCGGGTCCGGGGTCCCGGGGCCACGGCAGAAGGCGTGGGCTACAGCACACGAAAATTTGGGACTCGCGCGGATTTCCAATTTTATGGCCGTAAACATCCAAAAAATATAATTTGGTCATGGAGGCGAAGTGACTATGGTTCCTTTAGCCGCATTCGATGTCCGAGAAAAATTTTAGGCGATTCGGGTCCGGGGGCCCGTGGCCACGACAGAAGGCGTGGGCTATGGCACACGAAAATTTTGGACTCGCGCGGATTACCAATTTTATGGCCCTAAAATTCCAATAAGTGTAATTTGGTCATGGAGGGGAACTGACTATGGTTCCTTTGGCCGTATTCGATGTCCGAGAAAAATTTTTGTCGATTCGGGTCGGGGCCCAGGGCCACGGCAGAAGGCGTGGGCTACAGCACACGAAAATTTGGGACTCGCGCGGATTTCCAATTTTATGGCCGTAAACTTCCAAAAAATGTAATTTGGTCATGGAGAGGAAGTGACTATTGTTCCTTTGGCCATATTCGATGTCCGAGAAAAATTTAGGCGATTCGAATCCGGGGGCCAGGGGCCACGGCAGAAGGCATGGGCTATAGCACACGAAAATTTTGGACTCGCGCGGATTTTCATTTTTATGGCCCTAAAATTCCAATAAGTGTAATTTGGTCATGGAGGGGAAGTGACTATGGTTCCTTTGGCCGTATTCGATGTCCGAGAAAAATTTTAGGCGATTCCGGTCCGGGGGCCAGGGGCCACGGCAGAAGGCGTGGGCTATAGCACACGAAAATTTTGGACTCGCGCGGATTTCCAATTTTATGGCCCTAAAATTCCAATAAGTGTAATTTGGTCATGGAGGGGAAGTGACTATGGTTCCTTTGGCCGTATTCGATGCCCGAGAAAAATATTAGACGATTCGGGTCGGGGTCCAGGGCCACGGCAGAAGGCGTGGGCTATAGCAAACGAAAATTTTGGACTCGCGCTGATTTCCAATTTTATGGCCGTAAACTTAAAACAAAATGTAATTTAGTCATGGAGGCGAAGTGACTATGGTTCCTTTGGCCGCATTCGATGTCCGAGAAAAATTTTAGGCGATTCGGGTCCAGGGGCCCAGGGCCACGGCAGAAGGCGTGGGCTATAGCACACGAAAATTTGGGACTCGCGCGGATTTCCAATTTTATGGCCATAAACTTCCAAAAAATGTAATTCGGTCATGGAGGGGAAGTGACTATGGTTCCTTTGGCCGTATTCGATGTCCGAGAAAAATTTTAGGCGATTCCGGTCCGGGGGCCAGGGGCCACGGCAGAAGGCGTGGGCTATAGCACACGAAAATTTGGGACTCGCGCGGATTTCCAATTTTATGGCCGTAAACTTCCAAAAAATGTAATTTGGTCATGGAGAGGAAGTGACTATTGTTCCTTTGGCCATATTCGATGTCCGAGAAAAATTTAGGCGATTCGAATCCGGGGGCCAGGGGCCACGGCAGAAGGCATGGGCTATAGCACACGAAAATTTTGGACTCGCGCGGATTTCCATTTTTATGGCCCTAAAATTCCAATAAGTGTAATTTGGTCATGGAGGGGAAGTGACTATGGTTCCTTTGGCCGTATTCGATGTCTGAGAAAAACTTTAGGCGATTCCGGTCGGGGGGCCAGGGGCCACGGCAGAAGGCGTGGGCTATAGCACACGAAAATTTTGGACTCGCGCGGATTTCCAATTTTATGGCCCTAAAATTCCAATAAGTGTAATTTGGTCATGGAGGGGAAGTGACTATGGTTCCTTTGGCCGTATTCGATGTCCGAGAAAAATTTTAGGCGATTCGGGTCCGGGGGCCAGGGGCCACGGCAGAAGGCGTGGGCTATAGCACACGAAAATTTTGGACTCGCGCGGATTTCCAATTTTATGGCCGTAAAATTCCAAAAAGTGTAATTTGGTCATGGAGGGGAAGTGACTATGGTTCCTTTGGCCGTATTCGATGTCCGAGAAAAATTTAGGCGATTCCGGTCAGGGGGCCAGGGGCCACGGCAGAAGGCATGGGCTATAACACACGAAAATTTTGGACTCGCGCGGATTTCCAATTTTATGGCCCTAAAATTCCAATAAGTGTAATTTGGTCATGGAGGGGAAGTGACTATGGTTCCTTTGGCCGTATTCGATGTCCGAGAAAAATTTTAGGCGATTCCGGTCCGGGGGCCAGGGGCCACGGCAGAAGGCGTGGGCTATAGCACACGAAAATTTTGGACTCGCGCGGATTTCCAATTTTATGGCCCTAAAATTCCAATAAGTGTAATTTGGTCATGGAGGGGAAGTGACTATGGTTCCTTTGGCCGTATTCGATGCCCGAGAAAAATATTAGACGATTCGGGTCGGGGTCCAGGGCCACGGCAGAAGGCGTGGGCTATAGCAAACGAAAATTTTGGACTCGCGCTGATTTCCAATTTTATGGCCGTAAACTTAAAACAAAATGTAATTTAGTCATGGAGGCGAAGTGACTATGGTTCCTTTGGCCGCATTCGATGTCCGAGAAAAATTTTAGGCGATTCGGGTCCAGGGGCCCAGGGCCACGGCAGAAGGCGTGGGCTATAGCACACGAAAATTTGGGACTCGCGCGGATTTCCAATTTTATGGCCATAAACTTCCAAAAAATGTAATTCGGTCATGGAGGGGAAGTGACTAAGGTTCCTTTGGCCGTATTCGATGTCCGAGAAAATTTTTAGACGATTCGGGTCGGGGCCCGGGGCCACGGCAGAAGGCGTGGGCTATAACACACGAAAATTTTGGACTCGCGCGGATTTCCAATTTTATGGCCGTAAACTTCCAAAAAATATAATTTGGTAATGGAGGGGCAGTGTCTATGGTTCCTTTGGCCGTATTCGATGTCCGAGAAATATTTTAGACGATTCGGGTCCGGGGTCCCGGGGCCACGGCAGAAGGCGTGGGCTACAGCACACGAAAATTTGGGACTCGCGCGGATTTCCAATTTTATGGCCGTAAACATCCAAAAAATATAATTTGGTCATGGAGGCGAAGTGACTATGGTTCCTTTAGCCGCATTCGATGTCCGAGAAAAATTTTAGGCGATTCGGGTCCGGGGGCCCGTGGCCACGACAGAAGGCGTGGGCTATGGCACACGAAAATTTTGGACTCGCGCGGATTACCAATTTTATGGCCCTAAAATTCCAATAAGTGTAATTTGGTCATGGAGGGGAACTGACTATGGTTCCTTTGGCCGTATTCGATGTCCGAGAAAAATTTTTGTCGATTCGGGTCCGGGGTCCCGGGGCCACGGCAGAAGGCGTGGGCTACAGCACACGAAAATTTGGGACTCGCGCGGATTTCCAATTTTATGGCCGTAAACTTCCAAAAAATGTAATTTCGTCATGGAGAGGAAGTGACTATTGTTCCTTTGGCCATATTCGATATCCGAGAAAAATTTAGGCGATTCGAATCCGGGGGCCAGGGGCCACGGCAGAAGGCATGGGCTATAGCACACGAAAATTTTGGACTCGCGCGGATTTTCATTTTTATGGCCCTAAAATTCCAATAAGTGTAATTTGGTCATGGAGGGGAAGTGACTATGGTTCCTTTGGCCGTATTCGATGTCCGAGAAAAATTTTCGGCGATTCGGGTCCGGCGGCCCGGGGCCACGGCAGAAGGCGTGGGCTATAGCACACGAAAATTTTGGACTCGCGCGGATTTCCAATTTTATGGCCCTAAAATTCCAATAAGTGTAATTTGGTCATGGAGGGGAAGTGACTATGGTTCCTTTGGCCGTATTCGATGCCCGAGAAAAATATTAGACGATTCGGGTCGGGGTCCAGGGCCACGGCAGAAGGCGTGGGCTATAGCAAACGAAAATTTTGGACTCGCGCTGATTTCCAATTTTATGGCCGTAAACTTAAAACAAAATGTAATTTA
Source organism: Nicotiana benthamiana (assembly GCA_034376525.1). Lineage (NCBI taxonomy): Eukaryota > Viridiplantae > Streptophyta > Magnoliopsida > Solanales > Solanaceae > Nicotiana > Nicotiana benthamiana. The sequence continues at coordinate 181,497 of JAXGFW010000043.1, read as the reverse complement.
GTCATGGAGGCGAAGTGACTATGGTTCCTTTGGCCGCATTCGATGTCCGAGAAAAATTTTAGGCGATTCGGGTCCAGGGGCCCAGGGCCACGGCAGAAGGCGTGGGCTATAGCACACGAAAATTTGGGACTCGCGCGGATTTCCAATTTTATGGCCATAAACTTCCAAAAAATGTAATTTGGTCATGGAGGGGAAGTGACTATGGTTCCTTTGGCCGTATTCGATGTCCGAGAAAATTTTTAGACGATTCGGGTCCGGGGGCCAGGGGCCACGGCAGAAGGCGTGGGCTATAGCACACGAAAATTTGGGACTCGCGCGGATTTCCAATTTTATGGCCGTAAACTTCCAAAAAATGTAATTTGGTCATGGAGAGGAAGTGACTATTGTTCCTTTGGCCATATTCGATGTCCGAGAAAAATTTAGGCGATTCGAATCCGGGGGCCAGGGGCCACGGCAGAAGGCATGGGCTATAGCACACGAAAATTTTGGACTCGCGCGGATTTCCATTTTTATGGCCCTAAAATTCCAATAAGTGTAATTTGGTCATGGAGGGGAAGTGACTATGGTTCCTTTGGCCGTATTCGATGTCTGAGAAAAACTTTAGGCGATTCCGGTCGGGGGGCCAGGGGCCACGGCAGAAGGCGTGGGCTATAGCACACGAAAATTTTGGACTCGCGCGGATTTCAAATTTTATGGCCGTAAACTTCCAAAAAATATAATTTGGTATTGGAGGGGCAGTGTCTATGGTTCCTTTGGCCGTATTCGATGTCCGAGAAATATTTTAGACGATTCGGGTCCGGGGGCCAGGGGCCACGGCAGAAGGCGTGGGCTATAGCACACGAAAATTTTGGACTCGCGCGGATTTCCAATTTTATGGCCCTAAAATTCCAATAAGTGTAATTTGGTCATGGAGGGGAAGTGACTATGGTTCCTTTGGCCGCATTCGATGTCCGAGAAAAATTTTAGGCGATTCGGGTCCGGGGGCCCGGGGCCACGGCAGAAGGCGTGGGCTATAACACACGAAAATTTTGGACTCGCGCGGATTTCCAATTTTATGGCCCTAAAATTCCAAAAAGTGTAATTTGGTCATGGAGGGGAAGTGACTATGGTTCCTTTGGCCGTATTCGATGTCCGAGAAAAATTTTAGGCGATTCCGGTCCGGGGGCCAGGGGCCACGGCAGAAGGCGTGGGCTATAGCACACGAAAATTTTGGACTCGCGCGGATTTCCAATTTTATGGCCCTAAAATTCCAATAAGTGTAATTTGGTCATGGAGGGGAAGTGACTATGGTTCCTTTGGCCGTATTCGATGCCCGAGAAAAATATTAGACGATTCGGGTCGGGGTCCAGGGCCACGGCAGAAGGCGTGGGCTATAGCAAACGAAAATTTTGGACTCGCGCTGATTTCCAATTTTATGGCCGTTAACTTAAAACAAAATGTAATTTAGTCATGGAGGCGAAGTGACTATAATTCCTTTGGCCGCATTCGATGTCCGAGAAAAATTTTAGGCGATTCGGGTCCAGGGGCCCAGGGCCACGGCAGAAGGCGTGGGCTATAGCACACGAAAATTTTGGACTCGCGCGGATTTCCAATTTTATGGCCCTAAAATTCCAATAAGTGTAATTTGGTCATGGAGGGGAAGTGACTATGGTTCCTTTGGCCGTATTCGATGTCCGAGAAAAATATTAGACGATTCGGGTCGGGCTCCAGGGCCACGGCAGAAGGCGTGGGGTATAACACACGAAAATTTTGGACTCGCGCGGATTTCCAATTTTATGGCCCTAAACTTCCAAAAAATGTAATTTGGTCATGGAGGCGAAGTGACTATGGTTCCTTTGGCCGCATTCGATGTCCGAGAAAAATTTTAGGCGATTCCGGTCCGGGGGCCAGGGGCCACGGCAGAAGGCGTGGGCTATAGCACACGAAAATTTTGGACTCGCGCGGATTTCCAATTTTATGGCCCTAAAATTCCAATAAGTGTAATTTGGTCATGGAGGGGAAGTGACTATGGTTCCTTTGGCCGTATTCGATGCCCGAGAAAAATATTAGACGATTCGGGTCGGGGTCCAGGGCCACGGCAGAAGGCGTGGGCTATAGCAAACGAAAATTTTGGACTCGCGCTGATTTCCAATTTTATGGCCGTAAACTTAAAACAAAATGTAATTTAGTCATGGAGGCGAAGTGACTATGGTTCCTTTGGCCGCATTCGATGTCCGAGAAAAATTTTAGGCGATTCGGGTCCAGGGGCCCAGGGCCACGGCAGAAGGCGTGGGCTATAGCACACGAAAATTTGGGACTCGCGCGGATTTCCAATTTTATGGCCATAAACTTCCAAAAAATGTAATTTGGTCATGGAGGGGAAGTGACTAAGGTTCCTTTGGCCGTATTCGATGTCCGAGAAAATTTTTAGACGATTAGGGTCGGGGCCCGGGGCCACGGCAGAAGGCGTGGGCTATAACACACGAAAATTTTGGACTCGCGCGGATTTCCAATTTTATGGCCGTAAACTTCCAAAAAATATAATTTGGTAATGGAGGGGCAGTGTCTATGGTTCCTTTGGCCGTATTCGATGTCCGAGAAATATTTTAGACGATTCGGGTCCGGGGTCCCGGGGCCACGGCAGAAGGCGTGGGCTACAGCACACGAAAATTTGGGACTCGCGCGGATTTCCAATTTTATGGCCGTAAACATCCAAAAAATATAATTTGGTCATGGAGGCGAAGTGACTATGGTTCCTTTAGCCGCATTCGATGTCCGAGAAAAATTTTAGGCGATTCGGGTCCGGGGGCCCGTGGCCACGACATAAGGCGTGGGCTATGGCACACGAAAATTTTGGACTCGCGCGGATTACCAATTTTATGGCCCTAAAATTCCAATAAGTGTAATTTGGTCATGGAGGGGAACTGACTATGGTTCCTTTGGCCGTATTCGATGTCCGAGAAAAATTTTTGTCGATTCGGGTCGGGGCCCAGGGCCACGGCAGAAGGCGTGGGCTACAGCACACGAAAATTTGGGACTCGCGCGGATTTCCAATTTTATGGCCGTAAACTTCCAAAAAATGTAATTTGGTCATGGAGAGGAAGTGACTATTGTTCCTTTGGCCATATTCGAAGTCCGAGAAAAATTTAGGCGATTCGAATCCGGGGGCCAGTGGCCACGGCAGAAGGCATGGGCTATAGCACACGAAAATTTTGGACTCGCGCGGATTTTCATTTTTATGGCCCTAAAATTCCAATAAGTGTAATTTGGTCATGGAGGGGAAGTGACTATGGTTCCTTTGGCCGCATTCGATGTCCGAGAAAAATTTTAGGCGATTCGGGTCCGGGGGCCAGGGGCCACGGCAGAAGGCATGGGCTATAGCACACGAAAATTTTGGACTCGCGCGGATTTCCAATTTTATGGCCCTAAAATTCCAATAAGTGTAATTTGGTCATGGAGGGGAAGTGACTATGGTTCCTTTGGCCGTATTCGATGCCCGAGAAAAATATTAGACGATTCGGGTCGGGGTCCAGGGCCACGGCAGAAGGCGTGGGCTATAGCAAACGAAAATTTTGGACTCGCGCTGATTTCCAATTTTATGGCCGTAAACTTAAAACAAAATGTAATTTAGTCATGGAGGCGAAGTGACTATGGTTCCTTTGGCCGCATTCGATGTCCGAGAAAAATTTTAGGCGATTCGGGTCCAGGGGCCCAGGGCCACGGCAGAAGGCGTGGGCTATAGCACACGAAAATTTGGGACTCGCGCGGATTTCCAATTTTATGGCCATAAACTTCCAAAAAATGTAATTCGGTCATGGAGGGGAAGTGACTATGGTTCCTTTGGCCGTATTCGATGTCCGAGAAAATTTTTAGACGATTCGGGTCCGGGGGCCAGGGGCCACGGCAGAAGGCATGGGCTATAGCACACGAAAATTTGGGACTCGCGCGGATTTCCAATTTTATGGCCGTAAACTTCCAAAAAATGTAATTTGGTCATGGAGAGGAAGTGACTATTGTTCCTTTGGCCATATTCGATGTCCGAGAAAAATTTTAGGCGATTCCGGTCCGGGGGCCAGGGGCCACGGCAGAAGGCATGGGCTATAGCACACGAAAATTTTGGACTCGCGCGGATTTCCATTTTTATGGCCCTAAAATTCCAATAAGTGTAATTTGGTCATGGAGGGGAAGTGACTATGGTTCCTTTGGCCGTATTCGATGTCCGAGAAAAACTTTAGGCGATTCCGGTCGGGGGGCCAGCGGCCACGGCAGAAGGCGTGGGCTATAGCACACGAAAATTTTGGACTCGCGCGGATTTCCAATTTTATGGCCCTAAAATTCCAATAAGTGTAATTTGGTCATGGAGGGGAAGTGACTATGGTTCCTTTGGCCGTATTCGATGTCCGAGAAAAATTTTAGGCGATTCCGGTCCGGGGGCCAGGGGCCACGGCAGAAGGCGTGGGCTATAGCACACGAAAATTTTGGACTCGCGCGGATTTCCAATTTTATGGCCCTAAAATTCCAATAAGTGTAATTTGGTCATGGAGGGGAAGTGACTATGGTTCCTTTGGCCGTATTCGATGCCCGAGAAAAATATTAGACGATTCGGGTCGGGGTCCAGGGCCACGGCAGAAGGCGTGGGCTATAGCAAACGAAAATTTTGGACTCGCGCTGATTTCCAATTTTATGGCCGTAAACTTAAAACAAAATGTAATTTAGTCATGGAGGCGAAGTGACTATGGTTCCTTTGGCCGCATTCGATGTCCGAGAAAAATTTTAGGCGATTCGGGTCCAGGGGCCCAGGGCCACGGCAGAAGGCGTGGGCTATAGCACACGAAAATTTGGGACTCGCGCGGATTTCCAATTTTATGGCCATAAACTTCCAAAAAATGTAATTCGGTCATGGAGGGGAAGTGACTAAGGTTCCTTTGGCCGTATTCGATGTCCGAGAAAATTTTTAGACGATTCGGGTCGGGGCCCAGGGCCACGGCAGAAGGCGTGGGCTATAACACACGAAAATTTTGGACTCGCGCGGATTTCCAATTTTATGGCCGTAAACTTCCAAAAAATATAATTTGGTAATGGAGGGGCAGTGACTATGGTTCCTTTGGCCGTATTCGATGTCCGAGAAATATTTTAGACGATTCGGGTCCGGGGTCCCGGGGCCACGGCAGAAGGCGTGGGCTACAGCACACGAAAATTTGGGACTCGCGCGGATTTCCAATTTTATGGCCGTAAACATCCAAAAAATATAATTTGGTCATGGAGGCGAAGTGACTATGGTTCCTTTAGCCGCATTCGATGTCCGAGAAAAATTTTAGGCGATTCGGGTCCGGGGGCCCGGGGCCACGACAGAAGGCGTGGGCTATGGCACACGAAAATTTTGGACTCGCGCGGATTACCAATTTTATGGCCCTAAAATTCCAATAAGTGTAATTTGGTCATGGAGGGGAACTGACTATGGTTCCTTTGGCCGTATTCGATGTCCGAGAAAAATTTTTGTCGATTCGGGTCGGGGCCCAGGGCCACGGCAGAAGGCGTGGGCTATAGCAAACGAAAATTTTGGACTCGCGCCGATTTCCAATTTTATGGCCGTAAATTCAAAAAAAATGTAATTTAGTCATGGAGGGGCAGTGACTATGGTTCCTTTGGCGGTATTCGATGTCCGAGAAAAATTTTAGACGATTCGGGTCCGGGGTATCGGGGCCAGGGCAGAAGGCGTGGGCTACAGCACACGAAAATTTGGGACTCGCGCGGATTTCCAATTTTATGGCCGTAAACTTCCAAAAAATGTAATTTGGTCATGGAGGGGAAGTGACTAAGGTTCCTTTGGCCGTATTCGATGTCCGAGAAAATTTTTAGACGATTAGGGTCGGGGCCCGGGGCCACGGCAGAAGGCGTGGGCTATAACACACGAAAATTTTGGACTCGCGCGGATTTCCAATTTTATGGCCGTAAACTTCCAAAAAATATAATTTGGTAATGGAGGGGCAGTGTCTATGGTTCCTTTGGCGGTATTCGATGTCCGAGAAATATTTTAGACGATTCGGGTCCGGGGTCCCGGGGCCACGGCAGAAGGCGTGGGCTACAGCACACGAAAATTTGGGACTCGCGCGGATTTCCAATTATATGGCCGTAAACATCCAAAAAATATAATTTGGTCATGGAGACGAAGTGACTATGCTTCCTTTAGCCGCATTCGATGTCCGAGAAAAATTTTAAGCGATTCGGGTCCGGGGGCCCGTGGCCACGACATAAGGCGTGGGCTATGGCACACGAAAATTTTGGACTCGCGCGGATTACCAATATTATGGCCCTAAAATTCCAATAAGTGTAATTTGGTCATGGAGGGGAACTGACTATGGTTCCTTTGGCCGTATTCGATGTCCGAGAAAAATTTTTGTCGATTCGGGTCGGGGCCCAAGGCCACGGCAGAAGGCGTGGGCTACAGCACACGAAAATTTGGGACTCGCGCGGATTTCCAATTTTATGGCCGTAAACTTCCAAAAAATGTAATTTCGTCATGGAGAGGAAGTGACTATTGTTCCTTTGGCCATATTCGATATCCGAGAAAAATTTAGGCGATTCGAATCCGGGGGCCAGGGGCCACGGCAGAAGGCATGGGCTATAGCACACGAAAATTTTGGACTCGCGCGGATTTTCATTTTTATGGCCCTAAAATTCCAATAAGTGTAATTTGGTCATGGAGGGGAAGTGACTATGGTTCCTTTGGCCGTATTCAATGTCCGAGAAAAACTTTAGGCGATTCCGTTCCGTGGGCCAGGGGCCACGGCAGAAGGCGTGGGCTATAGCACACGAAAATTTTGGACTCACGCGGATTTCCAATTTTATGGCCCTAAAATTCCAATAAGTGTAATTTGGTCATGGAGGGGAAGTGACTATGGTTCCTTTGGCCGTATTCGATGCCCGAGAAAAATATTAGAGGATTCGGGTCGGGGTCCAGGGCCACGGCAGAAGGCGTGGGCTATAGCAAACGAAAATTTTGGACTCGCGCTGATTTCCAATTTTATGGCCGTAAACTTAAAACAAAATGTAATTTAGTCATGGAGGCGAAGTGACTATGGTTCCTTTGGCCGCATTCGATGTCCGAGATAAATTTTAGGCGATTCGGGTCCAGGGGCCCAGGGCCACGGCAGAAGGCGTGGGCTATAGCACACGAAAATTTGGGACTCGCGCGGATTTCCAATTTTATGGCCATAAACTTCCAAAAAATGTAATTCGGTCATGGAGGGGAAGTGACTATGGTTCCTTTGGCCGTATTCGATGTCCGAGAAAATTTTTAGACGATTCGGGTCCGGGGGCCAGGGGCCACGGCAGAAGGCATGGGCTATAGCACACGAAAATTTGGGACTCGCGCGGATTTCCAATTTTATGGCCGTAAACTTCCAAAAAATGTAATTTGGTCATGGAGAGGAAGTGACTATTGTTCCTTTGGCCATATTCGATGTCCGAGAAAAATTTAGGCGATTCGAATCCGGGGGCCAGGGGCCACGGCAGAAGGCATGGGCTATAGCACACGAAAATTTTGGACTCGCGCGGATTTCCATTTTTATGGCCCTAAAATTCCAATAAGTGTAATTTGGTCATGGAGGGGAAGTGACTATGGTTCCTTTGGCCGTATTTGATGTCCGAGAAAAATTTAGGCGATTCCGGTCGGGGGGCCAGGGGCCACGGCAGAAGGCATGGGCTATAACACACGAAAATTTTGGACTCGCGCGGATTTCCAATTTTATGGCCCTAAAATTCCAATAAGTGTAATTTGGTCATGGAGGGGAAGTGACTATGGTTCCTTTGGCCGTATTCGATGTCCGAGAAAAATTTTAGGCGATTCCGGTCCGGGGGCCAGGGGCCACGGCAGAAGGCGTGGGCTATAGCACACGAAAATTTTGGACTCGCGCGGATTTCCAATTTTATGGCCCTAAAATTCCAATAAGTGTAATTTGGTCATGGAGGGGAAGTGACTATGGTTCCTTTGGCCGTATTCGATGCCCGAGAAAAATATTAGACGATTCGGGTCGGGGTCCAGGGCCACGGCAGAAGGCGTGGGCTATAGCAAACGAAAATTTTGGACTCGCGCTGATTTCCAATTTTATGGCCGTTAACTTAAAACAAAATGTAATTTAGTCATGGAGGCGAAGTGACTATAATTCCTTTGGCCGCATTCGATGTCCGAGAAAAATTTTAGGCGATTCGGGTCCAGGGGCCCAGGGCCACGGCAGAAGGCGTGGGCTATAGCACACGAAAATTTGGGACTCGCGCGGATTTCCAATTTTATGCCCATAAACTTCCAAAAAATTTAATTCGGTCATGGAGGGGAAGTGACTAAGGTTCCTTTGGCCGTATTCGATGTCCGAGAAAATTTTTAGACGATTCGGGTCGGGGCCCGGGGCCACGGCAGAAGGCGTGGGCTATAACACACGAAAATTTTGGACTCGCGCGGATTTCCAATTTTATGGCCGTAAACTTCCAAAAAATATAATTTGGTAATGGAGGGGCAGTGACTATGGTTCCTTTGGCCGTATTCGATGTCCGAGAAATATTTTAGACGATTCGGGTCCGGGGTCCCGGGGCCACGACAGAAGGCGTGGGCTACAGCACACGAAAATTTGGGACTCGCGCGGATTTCAAATTTTATGGCCGTAAACATCCAAAAAATATAATTTGGTCATGGAGGCAAAGTGACTATGGTTCCTTTAGCCTCATTCGATGTCCGAGAAAAATTTTAGGCGATTCTGGTCCGGGGGCCCGGGGCCACGACAGAAGGCGTGGGCTATGGCACACGAAAATTTTGGACTCGCGCGGATTACCAATTTTATGGCCCTAAAATTCCAATAAGTGTAATTTGGTCATGGAGGGGAACTGACTATGGTTCCTTTGGCCGTATTCGATGTCCGAGAAAAATTTTTGTCGATTCGGGTCGGGGCCCAGGGCCACGGCAGAAGGCGTGGGCTATAGCAAACGAAAATTTTGGACTCGCGCCGATTTCCAATTTTATGGCCGTAAATTCAAAAAAAATGTAATTTAGTCATGGAGGGGCAGTGACTATGGTTCCTTTGGCGGTATTCGATGTCCGAGAAAAATTTTAGACGATTCGGGTCCGGGGTCCCGGGGCCAGGGCAGAAGGCGTGGGCTACAGCACACGAAAATTTGGGACTCGCGCGGATTTCCAATTTTATGGCCCTAAAATTCCAATAAGTGTAATTTGGTCATGGAGGGGAAGTGACTATGGTTCCTTTGGCCGTATTCGATGCCCGAGAAAAATATTAGACGATTCGGGTCGGGGTCCAGGGCCACGGCAGAAGGCGTGGGCTATAGCAAACGAAAATTTTGGACTCGCGCTGATTTCCAATTTTATGGCCGTAAACTTAAAACAAAATGTAATTTAGTCATGGAGGGGCATTGACTATCGTCCCTTTGGTGGTATTCGATTTCCAAGAAAAATTTTAGACTATTCGGGTCCAGGGGCCCAGGGCCACGGCAGAAGGCGTGGGCCACATCACACGAAAATTTGGGACTCGCGCAGATTTCCAATTTTATGGCCATAAACTTCCAAAAAATGTAATTCGGTCATGGAGGCGAAGTGACTATGGTTCCGTTGGCCGCATTCGATGTCCGAGAAAAATTTTAGACGATTCGGGTCCGGGATCCCGGGGCCAGGGCAGAAGGCGTGGGCTACAGCACACGAAAATTTGGGACTCACGCAGATTTCCAATTTTATGGCCGTAAACTTCCAAAAAATGTAATTCGGTCATGGAGAGGAAGTGACTATGGTTCCTTTGGCCGCATTCGATGTCCGAGAAAAATTTTAGGCGATTCGGGTCCAGGGGCCCAGGGCCACGGCAGAAGGCGTGGGCTATAGCACACGAAAATTTGGGACTCGCGCGGATTTCCAATTTTATGGCCGTAAACTTCCAAAAAATGTAATTTGGTCATGGAGGGGAAGTGACTAAGGTTCCTTTGGCCGTATTCGATGTCCGAGAAAATTTTTAGACGATTCGGGTCGGGGCCCGGGGCCACGGCAGAAGGCGTGGGCTATAACATACGAAAATTTTGGACTCGCGCGGATTTCCAATTTTATGGCCCTAAAATTCCAATAAGTGTAATTTGGTCATGGAGGGGAAGTGACTATGGTTCCTTTGGCCGTATTCGATATCCGAGAAAAATATTAGACGATTCGGGTCGGGGCCCAGGGCCACGGCAGAAGGCGTGGGCTATAGCAAACGAAAATTTTGGACTCGCGCTGATTTCAAATTTTATGGTCGTAAACTTCAAAAAAAATGTAATTTAGTCATGGAGGGGCAGTGACTATGGTCCCTTTGGCGGTATTCGATGTCCGAGAAAAATTTTAGACGATTTGGGTCCGGGGTCCTGGGGCTAGGGCAGAAGGCGTGGGCTACAGCACACGAAAATTTGGGACTCGCGCAGATTTCCAATTTTATGGCCGTAAACTTCCAAAAAATGTAATTTGGTCATGGAGGCGAAGTGACTATGGTTCCTTTGGCCGCATTCGATGTCCGAGAAAAATTTTAGGCGATTCGGGTCCAGGGGCCCAGGGCCACAGCAGAAGGCGTGGGCTATAGCACACGAAAATTTGGGACTCGCGCGGATTTCCAATTTTATGGCCGTAAACTTCCAAAAAATGTAATTTGGTCATGGAGGGGAAGTGACTATGGTTCCTTTGGCCGTATTCGATGTCCGAGAAATTTTTTAGACGATTCGGGTCGGGGCCCGGGGCCACGGCAGAAGGCGTGGGCTATAACACACGAAAATTTTGGACTCGCGCGGATTTCCAATTTTATGGCCCTAAACTTCCAAAAAATATAATTTGGTAATGGAGGGGCAGTGACTATGGTTCCTTTGGCCGTATTCGATGTCCGAGAAATATTTTAGACGATTCGGGTCCGGGGTCCCGGGGCCACGGCAGAAGGCGTGGGCTACAGCACACGAAAATTTGGGACTCGCGCGGATTTCCAATTTTATGGCCATAAACATCCAAATAATGTAATTTGGTCATGGAGGCGAAGTGACTATGGTTCCTTTAGCCGCATTCGATGTCCGAGAAAAATTTTAGGCGATTCGGGTCCGGGGGCCCGGGGCCACGGCAGAAGGCGTGTGCTATAGCACCCGAAAATTTTGGACTCGCGTGGATTTCCAATTTTATGGCCCTAAAATTCCAAAAAATGTAATTTGGTCATGGAGAGGAAGTGACTATTGTCCCTTTGGCCGTATTCGGTGTCCGAGAAAAATTTTAGGCGATTCCGGTCCGGGAGCCAGGGGCCACGGCAGAAGGCGTGGGCTATAGCACACGAAAATTTTGGACTCGCGCGGATTTCCAATTTAATGGCCCTAAAATTCCAATAAGTGTAATTTGGTCATGGACGGGAAGTGACTATGGTTCCTTTGGCCGTATTCGATGCCCGAGAAAAATATTAGACGATTCGGGCCGGGGCCCGGGGCCACGGCAGAAGGCGTGGGCTATAGCAAACGAAAATTTTGGACTCGCGCTGATTTCCAATTTTATGGCCGTAAACTTCAAAAAAAATGTAATTTAGTCATGGAGGCGAAGTGACTATGGTTCCTTTGGCCGCATTCGATGTCCGAGAAAAATTTTAGGCGATTCGGGTCCAGGGGCCCAGGGCCACAGCAGAAGGCGTGGGCTATAGCACACGAAAATTTGGGACTCGCGCGGATTTCCAATTTTATGGCCGTAAACTTCCAAAAAATGTAATTTGGTCATGGAGGGGAAGTGACTATGGTTCCTTTGGCCGTATTCGATGTCCGAGAAATTTTTTAGACGATTCAGGTCGGGGCCCGGGGCCACGGCAGAAGGCGTGGGCTATAACACACGAAAATTTTGGACTCGCGCGGATTTCAAATTTTATGGCCCTAAACTTCCAAAAAATATAATTTGGTAATGGAGGGGCAGTGACTATGGTTCCTTTGGCCGTATTCGATGTCCGAGAAATATTTTAGACGATTCGGGTTCGGGGTCCCGGGGCCACGGCAGAAGGCGTGGGCTACAGCACACGAAAATTTGGGACTCGCGCGGATTTCCAATTTTATGGCCGTAAACATCCAAATAATGTAATTTGGTCATGGAGGCGAAGTGACTATGGTTCCTTTAGCCGCATTCGATGTCCGAGAAAAATTTTAGGCGATTCGGGTCCGGGGGCCCGGGGCCACGGCAGAAGGCGTGTGCTATAGCACCCGAAAATTTTGGACTCGCGTGGATTTCCAATTTTATGGCCCTAAAATTCCAAAAAATGTAATTTGGTCATGGAGAGGAAGTGACTATTGTCCCTTTGGCCGTATTCGGTGTCCGAGAAAAATTTTAGGCGATTCCGGTCCGGGAGCCAGGGGCCACGGCAGAAGGCGTGGGCTATAGCACACGAAAATTTTGGACTCGCGCGGATTTCCAATTTAATGGCCCTAAAATTCCAATAAGTGTAATTTGGTCATGGAGGGGAAGTGACTATGGTTCCTTTGGCCGTATTCGATGCCCGAGAAAAATATTAGACGATTCGGGCCGGGGCCCACAGTAAAACAGAAAATGAAAGACTTACTTTTTATTCCATGAACAAGGGGATATTACAATAGGAAGGGATGATTACAAGAAGAGAGACGAAGAGATTATTCAAGAGAGATAGTGCCTAAAATTTTCTCAGTCAGAAAATTCGACCTGCCTCATATTACAAGACGAGAGTCTTTTTATAGACCTCTGACACCAAAAGAGTTAATCTCCTAGATACAAATGGACGGCTTAGATTTTGCCGACAGTATTGTGTGGTTCTACTTTTAAGAAAGAGATATGACCCCATGTGAAAAGATAAGGATAAGATTCCTTATGACCCGGGGACCGTTTATGGGACCCAACCTACGGACACTAATTATGACTTGTCCTTAGTGGACAATAATTCGACCGACTTGTTTTTAGTGGACAATAATTAGACGCATACCCCTCAGTTTTTCCTTCTTTTGGAAGGTAGTGATAAAGTGGGTATTCACAGGACACTAAGTGGGCATTCCCACCGAATAGTAACTTGACTCTTCGGAAAAGTAAATATTAACTTGACTCTTCGGAAAAGTAAATATTATTCATAAAATCCTTCTAGATAAGCCTGAGCAATACCTTTAGGATTACACATGTCATCATTACTGGATTCAGCAGAGGAGGAGACTTCTTCAAGAAGTTGCATAATGGTTTCTTCATCCTGATTATCAATATCTTGAAGAGCCTTCTGAAGCTTCTTCTTCATTTCCGCCTTGGATGATTTGGATTGTGGAGTTGTCTTCCCCACTACAATTTTTCCCTTATCAAGAGTTGATACCTTAGGTTTTGGAACCCAACCTTTAACCTTTATTTCTTTGGATAGGTACCTGATCCTATCGAATTCTGCGATTTTGAAATCCCAGCTGATAATAAAAGAAATTTTTTTTTGAATATAAAATTTACACATTTTAATGTGAGAAGGGAGAGTAGTGATCTCTTGTGAAATTTGGAAATTTTCGAATTTATTGAGGAATTGTTGTGGGAGGTTTTCTAATTTTCCTCCAAAAGTCTTCCACCAGTCATAGAACCATCTGGGGATGATGGCCTTGATAACTTCAGGACTATATTTAATAAACCAAGTATGACCTGGTCTAAGATACATGAAATTATACCAAGCTTGTTGGTATGTATACCAGTTGTAAGTCTGGGGCTTATGGTTCATACTAAGACGTATGGGAGTAAGAAGATGGTCAACATGCCATTCGAAAGGAGATAAAATCTTTTTGATTGTAAACTGTGAATATAGGATGAAATCCGGGTTTCTATCAGAGTAAACATGTTCCACTTCAATGGAGTCTGTATCGACTAAGATAGCCTCAAAATAAAGGCGAGTGTGAAGGGGGTCAGGACTATCAATGTAGTTGGATGAATTATAGCAGGGCTTTATAAGGTCTTGGACTCGACCAGATTCAAACTCTTTATCGAGGGCTAAAATGGGAGAGACCTTAATGGTCAAGAATTCAAAAGTCTCAGTTGGCTGAGAAGAGGGTTTTTGAATTTGGACTTTAGGGTCCACTGCTTGGGCAAAAGACTCTGGGGTCTTCATTTCATAACTAGATTTGTTCTGGACCTTAGAAGTGGATCCAGAGGAAGATTCAGGCTTTGGGCCTGGAAGTTTTGGGAGTTCTCCTAAAACGGTAAACTTATTTTGGCTCTGGGCCGGACTAGGAAGAGGAGGAAAAGAGGGCTTTATTTGGGCCAAACTAGTAGGAACGAAAGGTCTAACTGTTGATAGTTGCCTTTCAGACTTGACGTTTTTGAACGGGCTAGTTTTTGACGACTTCATGGCCCTGAAGAAATTCTCGAGTTAGAAAATCTGGAAGAGAATTATTTTCTCCTTTTATAAAATCAATTTTGAAATCAAAGCTAGATAGTAGAGCTTGCCATCTAGCAAATATTTGTTTTGAAACAAGATTTTTAACATCTTTTTGTAAAATTTCTTTGGCCGATTTACAATCAACTCGAAGTAAAAATTCTTTGTTTACTAAATCATCTTGGAATTTAGTAATACATAGTACTATAGATAAAACTTCCTTTTTTACAGTACTATAATTTTTCTGGGTATTATTCCAGATACCAGAAGTAAACCTCACCAGTTGCTCGCAACTATTTGGTTCTATTTGCTGTTTTAGAATACCTCCGTATCCTATATCAGAAGCATCAGTTTAAACTATCATATATGCATCGGGATTGGGTATCCCTAAGCAAGGAAGATTTTGGACTAATCTCTTAATCTTCTTGACACTTTGGGTTTGTTCATCTCCCCACGGTATAGGATTCTTTCTAAGCCTAAGATACAAAGGCTCACAAGTTTGTCTAACTTTAGGAATAAAGTCAGCAACATAATTAAGACTTCCTAAGAATCTCTGAAGCTGGGTCTTATCCTTAATTTCATCAGGAAATTTGGACGAGAATTCAATGGCTCTACAGATAGGTTTGTAGGTACCTTGATATAGGTCATGGCCTAAGAATCTAATAGAGGTTTGAAAGAGCTTAATTTTCTTAGCACTAATAACCAAACCATTATTTTGCACAACTTTAAAAAATGTGGAAAGATGCTTAAAATGAGAATCAATATCTTCAGAAAATATTAACACATCATCAATATAAACAATTGACATATAAGAATAAGGATTGAAAATATTATTCATAATATTCTGAAATTCAGATGGGGCATTTTTTAACCCGAAAGGCATAACATTCCACTCATAATGACCAAAAGGTACATTGAATGCAGTTTTATAACGATCCTTTTCATTAATCTGAATTTGCCAAAATCCAGATTTCATATCGAACTTACTATAAAGGTTTGCTTTATAAGTTCGTTTAAGGAGATCCCTTTTATTAGGGATTGGATGCCGGATCCATTTAAGGACCGAATTCAAAGGCTTATAATTAATAACAAGCCTTGGTGCACCCCTTTCTTTTTCTGCGCTATTATTAACATAAAAGGCAGAACAACTCCAAGGAGAGTTAGAGGGTCTAATAATACCATTATCAAGTAAATGGTTAATCTCAGTTTTGCAAATTTCAACCATTTCATGGTTCATTTGAATAGGTCTAGCCTTAGTAGGTATGTTTTGTTCATTAAACCCATCAATGTAGGGTAATGCAACAGAATGCTTTTTTATATTCCAAAAGGCAGTAGGAAGATTTGAACAAACTTCATTTTCAAACTTCTTTTGAAGGGAATCTACCTTAGACATTATTCCCGGGGTTTTTAAAGTTTGTTTAATTCTTTCTATAGTAATCTCTTCTTTTGGAAAAACACCTCTTGACCGAGGATACAAGCATGAATGCCATCTATATCATTAGTAAAAGGTTTAAGTTGACTAATGAATGGCGTTCCTAGAATAATATCTTCATTGATATTTTCAGTGATTACAAAATCATTAGTAAAGCAAATATTGTTATTACAAATATGGGCTTTAGATAATTTGTAATCAATTTTCATTCTCTCACCAGTGGCCGAGTATAAACGAGTTGTACTCTTTTCAAGGTACTTAAGAGGAATAAGACCTTTCACTATACAGTTACGGTCGGCACCACTGTCAAATAAAGCAACCTTGTTTAGAACAAAATTTTTTGCAACAACAATTTTGACAGGAATATGTTCACTAATAGATTTAATAGTGGACACAGAAGGACCGGGATTAGTGGAAGGAGTATTATTAAGAAGACCTGGATCAACAGGTTGTTCTCCAGGGAAGTCAAATTCTTTTTCAGGAAAAGAGTCAGTCTTCTCAACAGTGTCCTGAAGAACTTGAGAAGTAAGGGATTCCATCTCGACTTTGTCAAGACGCGATTTCAACTGCCTAACTTCTTGTTTAAGAGAATTCATCTCTTGACGTAAGTCAGATATAGAGGGCTCAGCAGGTTTATCGAACCTATTGAACACTTGTTTCATACTAAAAGGTTCGATGGCCTTAGACGAAGAAGGTTTCTTTTGATCAGAACCCAGAATAATTTTCTTGAGCTCAATCAAATACTTGGCACGAGATTCAATAATATCAAAAAGGACTTCCTTGGAGTCCGATGTGATCATACTAAGAGTGTTGGAAGGACATCCGCAAAAGACACCTTCACAAGATTCTTCGCAAGATTCTTCAGAATCTGACTGACTGTCATCAGTCTCATAAGCGACGTTGATATTTTCTTCATCACTGTATTCTTCAGAAGAGGAATTACTCGAATCAGACTCGCTTTCCTGAAGGATAGAAAAGAGTTTTTCTTTAGTATCCTCATCTAGTCCCAGAAGGTTTATTTTCTTCTTCTTCTTAGAAGATTTACACTGGTTGGCTCTATGACCAGACTTACCACAAGTCCAGCAGACATCTTCTTTATGGGAAGGTCTTTTCTTCCTAAATTTCTTTTTCTTAGGTTCATACGACCTATCTTTAGACTTGTTTTTCTTAGTCTTTCTAGATGATTTATAAGAGGACTTAGCCTTAGAATTCTTCTTAGCTTGCTTGGAAGGGGGATAGTCTATATTGCCATAACCAAAGTCTCTACAAAAACTGCCTAGTTCTGCTTTGGAGGTCAATCTATCTTTCTTAAGATGACTCTTAAGTTTTAGGTCAGTACATAGCTCTAGGGCTGTGGTATTAATAAGACTAATAATATCTCCATAGGTCATAAGTTCATAGGGTATCTTACCGCCACACCTATCTCTTATTTTTGATCTAACCTTTTCGGCAAATAAGGGGGGAAGACCGCTAATAAATCTGTCTTTCCAAAAATCACTATTGCAGTCAGGTCTAGTCATAATTTTGACCATAAACTGGTCTTTATACCACCTAAAGTCACTTAGTCTAGGGCAACGAAGATTGTTAAGAATTTCAAGACTCCTATCTTGGAAGAGTTTAGGCTCTCCTACAAAGTGTTTGGCAATGTGGTAGAGCAGAGTGGCACAAGCATCCTCTCTGGTTTCAGATTCAGAAGTTTCCATATCACTAACTGTTTTAACAGTAGTAATAATGGTGGTTGCGTTGAGGATTTGAAGCTTAAGATCTTCGGTGACATAATTATCAGACTGTCCGGAGCTTATTACTTTTGCAAATATTTAGTATAGTTATTTTGATGAAATCTCATTACTTGATTAAATTATTTCTAAGTATTAAATCTTTTATCTTGTTTCATATTTGATCTATTTTGTGTGAGGTACTTATTTCTCTCTAAGTGTGTGAGGTATCCGATTAATATCCGGAGTGTACGTTGGCAAGCCTGTCCTTGCGGTTCTTGTTAGCCATGGTAGGCGTTTATTGTGACCCTTAGGTGTTCCCGTAGCCAAGATAACTCTAGAGAGAGAAGAGGTAAAACCAAGAGAACGTTTAGATCATTATGAACCTAGATATTTAGATTTAGGACTTTTTTATAATTTGATCTTTGTTATTTGCTTTTATCTGAATATTATATACTTATGATTTTGCTTCTGTATTAGTTCCAGGACAGTAATTTTTCTTATATGAATCAAAATATATTAAATTCTGTTAACTTATCTTCTAGATCTACTCAGATTGCCTTAACTGAGTCTAATTTGGATAACTGGAGTATCTTTGCTGAACCTTTTCATAAGATCTACCAGATAGGTCACTTTAATTTCATTAAAAAGCATAATATTAAAACGTGTGAATCAACTGTTGCTATTAATAACTCTTTAGAAGTTATAAAATTGTTACATGAGCATGATATAATTAGATATAAGTCTAGTTTTAATTATCTGCATATTGGTCTTGTGCAAGTTGCTGTTAAGCCTTTGTTTAGAAAAGGACTTAATATTCCTGTTTGTGCACTTTTACGTGATGCACGTTTTCTTAACTTTG
The DNA here is from genome assembly GCA_034376525.1 of Nicotiana benthamiana. NCBI lineage: Eukaryota > Viridiplantae > Streptophyta > Magnoliopsida > Solanales > Solanaceae > Nicotiana > Nicotiana benthamiana. The sequence continues at coordinate 163,128 of JAXGFW010000043.1, read as the reverse complement.
ATGATTCTTTGTTAGGGGCACTTGAAAGTAATTTAGCAGGAGGCCCTGTTTATTTCAATTGTTATCCTAATTTCTCTGTTGATATTAATGATCCTAATGTGTTAGATACATTAACGCTTAATATCAAAACTCTTAATATGAACAGCAAATCCGAAACTCGTGAAATAGCTGTTATATACCGCGTTTATTATCGGTTGATGTCTACTACCCTTGCTCCGAAAGCAAGGATAGAGAGTACCAAAGGTGTGACTATGTTAATGGAAGCTAACCATGAACATAGTACCATCTTTGTTCCTCGCCTTCTTCAGTGGAAAGACATTCTATCCAATACTGATTGGCACTTTGAAGCTATTACTCAACCCATTCCCTCTCATACATAGAATCGCCAAATAGAACGAATCATCCAAAATTCCGATGGTTCAGTTGACCTTAAATTTCTGAACTCTCAACCTCGTAGAAGTTTCACCATAGGTTCTACTTCTTCAAACCCCCGGGAAGAAGTATTTACTCGTTCTTGCTCCTTTAGATCTGCTATTAATAAATCTGTTATTAATTGTCAAGTTGATGGGGTAGATTTTTCGGGAGATATCCCAAAAGTTTTTTATAAATCTCAGTTTCAAGAACCTATTCAGGAACCCTCTAGTCCCACAGAATCTGATATGGCGCCTCCAAGGCAAAATTCAGACCCTGGTCTTCACGTCATTAAAGTTGAGGAAGATTATACCCCTAATCTTGCTGCTTTAAAAAGACTCTGGCTCGACCCAAAAAACGCTTTAAGGGTCAAATGGTACACTGTTACCTATTCTAAGAGCCAGCAAGCGATTTTTGGGCAACAATGGATTGCCGATATGAAGCGCTTGAAGTGTGATATTGAATATTTTAAGTGGTTCGAAATCACTGGAAAACTGGATGACCAGAATGAGTCTTTACAAGTTCTGGTTAATAAGTGGTATACTCAAACCAACAAGGTTGTTGAGTCTGTCACTCCTCCTCTTGAAGGAATTAAAATTCCTCATTCCAACACCATTGTTTCTGCTTCTCCTTTTAAACTCAAAAGCAGTAATCCTACGAGTACACCCTCTAATGCGGACATAGACAAAATTGTAGAACAAAACAATTACACCAATAAATTGTTGCACTCTGTTTCCCTTCAAATTGAAGAAACAAAACCTAGACTAACTCCTAGTCTAAGTATCCCTAGGCCTAGTACAAATAGTACGATAGAGCCTAATCCTATATTCAAGCCTCCTGAATTTCGCCGGGAATTGTTTCCTAAACTTAGCGAAAATATCTCTGTCTCTGGTAAACTGGTTGAACAGATTACCGAAAAGCTAGCCAACTTTCATGTTTCAAGTGAAAGTAAAGTAAAAGAAGTTTCTAATGCTTCAAAAGCAAAAGAAACTTCTAATCAAGCGTCCAGTTCTCGACCAACTAAAGAGAACAACACCAATAGTGCTGAGAGTGTTAGAACTCTTTCTGATAACTCTCTTCTCAAACTTTCCGATAGATACCCCCATAGGAGAAACTATTATAGTCGTCCCTCTTTTCCTGATACTCAGTATGAGGAAGATGGTTTCCAGTCTCAATCATCTCATGATGGTAGAGGCATCGTTGAATGGAATATTGATGGTCTTGCCGAACATCAAATCTATCGTGTCCTTCACGAAATGGGCGTTTGTATTACCAGTTACAAGCTGCGAAATTCTTCTGATAAAGAAGCAGCGGCCATGATCACTGCTGGCTTTACTGGTATGCTTAGGTATTGGTGGGATAATTATGTCACCGAAGATCTTAAGCTTCAAATCCTCAACGCAACCACCATTATTACTACTGTTAAAACAGTTAGTGATATGGAAACTTCTGAATCTGAAACCAGAGAGGATGCTTGTGCCACTCTGCTCTACCACATTGCCAAACACTTTGTAGGAGAGCCTAAACTCTTCCAAGATAGGAGTCTTGAAATTCTTAACAATCTTCGTTGCCCTAGACTAAGTGACTTTAGGTGGTATAAAGACCAGTTTATGGTCAAAATTATGACTAGACCTGACTGCAATAGTGATTTTTGGAAAGACAGATTTATTAGCGGTCTTCCCCCCTTATTTGCCGAAAAGGTTAGATCAAAAATAAGAGATAGGTGTGGCGGTAAGATACCCTATGAACTTATGACCTATGGAGATATTATTAGTCTTATTAATACCACAGCCCTAGAGCTATGTACTGACCTAAAACTTAAGAGTCATCTTAAGAAAGATAGATTGACCTCCAAAGCAGAACTAGGCAGTTTTTGTAGAGACTTTGGTTATGGCAATATAGACTATCCCCCTTCCAAGCAAGCTAAGAAGAATTCTAAGGCTAAGTCCTCTTATAAATCATCTAGAAAGACTAAGAAAAACAAGTCTAAAGATAGGTCGTATGAACCTAAGAAAAAGAAATTTAGGAAGAAAAGACCTTCCCATAAAGAAGATGTCTGCTGGACTTGTGGTAAGTCTGGTCATAGAGCCAACCAGTGTAAATCTTCTAAGAAGAAGAAGAAAATAAACCTTCTGGGACTAGATGAGGATACTAAAGAAAAACTCTTTTCTATCCTTCAGGAAAGCGAGTCTGATTCGAGTAATTCCTCTTCTGAAGAATACAGTGATGAAGAAAATATCAACGTCGCTTATGAGACTGATGACAGTCAGTCAGATTCTGAAGAATCTTGCGAAGAATCTTGTGAAGGTGTCTTTTGCGGATGTCCTTCCAACACTCTTAGTATGATCACATCGGACTCCAAGGAAGTCCTTTTTGATATTATTGAATCTCGTGCCAAGTATTTGATTGAGCTCAAGAAAATTATTCTGGGTTCTGATCAAAAGAAACCTTCTTCGTCTAAGGCCATCGAACCTTTTAGTATGAAACAAGTGTTCAATAGGTTCGATAAACCTGCTGAGCCCTCTATATCTGACTTACGTCAAGAGATGAATTCTCTTAAACAAGAAGTTAGGCAGTTGAAATCGCGTCTTGACAAAGTCGAGATGGAATCCCTTACTTCTCAAGTCCTTCAGGACACTGTTGAGAAGACTAACTCTTTTCCTGAAAAAGAATTTGACTTCCCTGGAGAACAACCTGTTGATCCAGGTCTTCTTAATAATACTCCTTCCACTAATCCCGGTCCTTCTGTGTCCACTATTAAATCTATTAGTGAACATATTCCTGTCAAAATTGTTGTTGCAAAAAATTTTGTTCTCAACAAGGTTGCTTTATTTGACAGTGGTGCCGACCGTAACTGTATAGTGAAAGGTCTTATTCCTCTTAAGTACCTTGAAAAGAGTACAACTCGTTTATACTCGGCCACTGGTGAGAGAATGAAAATTGATTACAAATTATCTAAAGCCCATATTTGTAATAACAATATTTGCTTTACTAATGATTTTGTAATCACTGAAAATATCAATGAAGATATTATTCTAGGAACGCCATTCATTAGTCAACTTAAACCTTTTACTAATGATATAGATGGCATTCATGCTTGTATCCTCGGTCAAGAGGTGTTTTTCCCTTTTGTTCAAACTCTTTCTCCTACAGAGAGTAGGTTTTTAAAAGAAAAAACTATATTTAAAATTAATTGTCTTTCTAATCATATTTCTTTTTTAAAAGAAGAGATTACTATAGAAAGAATTAAACAAACTTTAAAAACCCCGGGAATAATGTCTAAGGTAGATTCCCTTCAAAAGAAGTTTGAAAATGAAGTTTGCTCAAATCTTCCTACTGCCTTTTGGAATATAAAAAAGCATTCTGTTGCATTACCCTACATTGATGGGTTTAATGAACAAAACATACCTACTAAGGCTAGACCTATTCAAATGAACCATGAAATGGTTGAAATTTGCAAAACTGAGATTAACCATTTACTTGATAATGGTATTATTAGACCCTCTAACTCTCCTTGGAGTTGTTCTGCCTTTTATGTTAATAATAGCGCAGAAAAAGAAAGGGGTGCACCAAGGCTTGTTATTAATTATAAGCCTTTGAATTCGGTCCTTAAATGGATCCGGCATCCAATCCCTAATAAAAGGGATCTCCTTAAACGAACTTATAAAGCAAACCTTTATAGTAAGTTCGATATGAAATCTGGATTTTGGCAAATTCAGATTAATGAAAAGGATCGTTATAAAACTGCATTCAATGTACCTTTTGGTCATTATGAGTGGAATGTTATGCCTTTTGGGTTAAAAAATGCCCCATCTGAATTTCAGAATATTATGAATAATATTTCCAATCCTTATTCTTATATGTCAATTGTTTATATTGATGATGTGTTAATATTTTCTGAAGACATTGATTCTCATTTTAAGCATCTTTCCACATTTTTTAAAGTTGTGCAAAATAATGGTTTGGTTATTAGTGCTAAGAAAATTAAGCTCTTTCAAACCTCTATTAGATTCTTAGGCCATGACCTATATCAAGGTACCTACAAACCTATCTGTAGAGCCATTGAATTCTCGTCCAAATTTCCTGATGAAATTAAGGATAAGACCCAGCTTCAGAGATTCTTAGGAAGTCTTAATTATGTTGCTGACTTTATTCCTAAAGTTAGACAAACTTGTGAGCCTTTGTATCTTAGGCTTAGAAAGAATCCTATACCGTGGGGAGATGAACAAACCCAAAGTGTCAAGAAGATTAAGAGATTAGTCCAAAATCTTCCTTGCTTAGGGATACCCAATCCCGATGCATATATGATAGTTGAAACTGATGCTTCTGATATAGGATACGGAGGTATTCTAAAACAGCAAATAGAACCAAATAGTTGCGAGCAACTGGTGAGGTTTACTTCTGGTATCTGGAATAATACCCAGAAAAATTATAGTACTGTAAAAAAGGAAGTTTTATCTATAGTACTATGTATTACTAAATTCCAAGATGATTTAGTAAACAAAGAATTTTTACTTCGAGTTGATTGTAAATCGGCCAAAGAAATTTTACAAAAAGATGTTAAAAATCTTGTTTCAAAACAAATATTTGCTAGATGGCAAGCTCTACTATCTAGCTTTGATTTCAAAATTGATTTTATAAAAGGAGAAAATAATTCTCTTCCAGATTTTCTAACTCGAGAATTTCTTCAGGGCCATGAAGTCGTCAAAAACTAGCCCGTTCAAAAACGTCAAGTCTGAAAGGCAACTATCAACAGTTAGACCTTTCGTTCCTACTAGTTTGGCCCAAATAAAGCCCTCTTTTCCTCCTCTTCCTAGTCCGGCCCAGAGCCAAAATAAGTTTACCGTTTTAGGAGAACTCCCAAAACTTCCAGGCCCAAAGCCTGAATCTTCCTCTGGATCCACTTCTAAGGTCCAGAACAAATCTAGTTATGAAATGAAGACCCCAGAGTCTTTTGCCCAAGCAGTGGACCCTAAAGTCCAAATTCAAAAACCCTCTTCTCAGCCAACTGAGACTTTTGAATTCTTGACCATTAAGGTCTCTCCCATTTTAGCCCTCGATAAAGAGTTTGAATCTGGTCGAGTCCAAGACCTTATAAAGCCCTGCTATAATTCATCCAACTACATTGATAGTCCTGACCCCCTTCACACTCGCCTTTATTTTGAGGCTATCTTAGTCGATACAGACTCCATTGAAGTGGAACATGTTTACTCTGATAGAAACCCGGATTTCATCCTATATTCACAGTTTACAATCAAAAAGATTTTATCTCCTTTCGAATGGCATGTTGACCATCTTCTTACTCCCATACGTCTTAGTATGAACCATAAGCCCCAGACTTACAACTGGTATACATACCAACAAGCTTGGTATAATTTCATGTATCTTAGACCAGGTCATACTTGGTTTATTAAATATAGTCCTGAAGTTATCAAGGCCATCATCCCCAGATGGTTCTATGACTGGTGGAAGACTTTTTGGAGGAAAATTAGAAAACCTCCCACAACAATTCCTCAATAAATTCGAAAATTTCCAAATTTCACAAGAGATCACTACTCTCCCTTCTCACATTAAAATGTGTAAATTTTATATTCAAAAAAGAATTTCTTTTATTATCAGCTGGGATTTCAAAATCGCAGAATTCGATAGGATCAGGTACCTATCCAAAGAAATAAAGGTTAAAGGTTGGGTTCCAAAACCTAAGGTATCAACTCTTGATAAGGGAAAAATTGTAGTGGGGAAGACAACTCCACAATCCAAATCATCCAAGGCGGAAATGAAGAAGAAGCTTCAGAAGGCTCTTCAAGATATTGATAATCAGGATGAAGAAACCATTATGCAACTTCTTGAAGAAGTCTCCTCCTCTGCTGAATCCAGTAATGATGACATGTGTAATCCTAAAGGTATTGCTCAGGCTTATCTAGAAGGATTTTATGAATAATATTTACTTTTCCGAAGAGTCAAGTTAATATTTACTTTTCCGAAGAGTCAAGTTACTATTCGGTGGGAATGCCCACTTAGTGTCCTGTGAATACCCACTTTATCACTACCTTCCAAAAGAAGGAAAAACTGAGGGGTATGCGTCTAATTATTGTCCACTAAAAACAAGTCGGTCGAATTATTGTCCACTAAGGACAAGTCATAATTAGCGTCCGTAGGTTGGGTCCCATAAACGGTCCCCGGGTCATAAGGAATCTTATCCTTATCTTTTCACATGGGGTCATATCTCTTTCTTAAAAGTATAACCCCACAATACTGTCGGCAAAATCTAAGCTTACCAGAGACAGAGATATTTTCGCTAAGTTTAGGAAACAATTCCCGGCGAAATTCAGGAGGCTTGAATATAGGATTAGGCTCTATCGTACTATTTGTACTAGGCCTAGGGATACTTAGACTAGGAGTTAGTCTAGGTTTTGTTTCTTCAATTTGAAGGGAAACAGAGTGCAACAATTTATTGGTGTAATTGTTTTGTTCTACAATTTTGTCTATGTCCGCATTAGAGGGTGTACTCGTAGGATTACTGCTTTTGAGTTTAAAAGGAGAAGCAGAAACAATGGTGTTGGAATGAGGAATTTTAATTCCTTCAAGAGGAGGAGTGACAGACTCAACAACCTTGTTGGTTTGAGTATACCACTTATTAACCAGAACTTGTAAAGACTCATTCTGGTCATCCAGTTTTCCAGTGATTTCGAACCACTTAAAATATTCAATATCACACTTCAAGCGCTTCATATCGGCAATCCATTGTTGCCCAAAAATCGCTTGCTGGCTCTTAGAATAGGTAGCAGTGTACCATTTGACCCTTAAAGCGTTTTTTGGGTCGAGCCAGAGTCTTTTTAAAGCAGCAAGATTAGGGGTATAATCTTCCTCAACTTTAATGACGTGAAGACCAGGGTCTGAATTTTGCCTTGGAGGCGCCATATCAGATTCTGTGGGACTAGAGGGTTCCTGAATAGGTTCTTGAAACTGAGATTTATAAAAAACTTTTGGGATATCTCCCGAAAAATCTACCCCATCAACTTGACTATTAATAACAGATTTATTAATAGCAGATCTAAAGGAGCAAGAACGAGTAAATACTTCTTCCCGGGGGTTTGAAGAAGTAGATACTTCTTCGAATTTGGAAGGGGATATTACAATAGGAAATATTGTAAATACTTAAAATGTATTGGAAGGACATCCGCAAAAGACACCTTCACAAGATTCTTCGCAAGATTCTTCAGAATCTGACTGACTGTTATCAGTCTCATAAGCGAGGTCGAATTTTCTGACTGAGAAAATTTTAGGCACTATCTCTCTTGAATAATCTCTTCGTCTCTCTTCTTGTAATCATCCCTTCCTATTGTAATATCCCCTTGTTCATGGAATAAAAAGTAAGTCTTTCATTTTCTGTTTTACTGTTTTACTGTTTTAATTTTTCCGGTCCTGTAAATTGGTATCAGAGCCAGAAGTTTCCATATCACTAACTGTTTTAACAGTAGTAATAATGGTGGTTGCGTTGAGGATTTGAAGCTTAAGATCTTCGGTGACATAATTATCCCACCAATACCTAAGCATACCAGTAAAGCCAGCAGTGATCATGGCCGCTGCTTCTTTATCAGAAGAATTTCGCAGCTTGTAACTGGTAATACAAACGCCCATTTCGTGAAGGACACGATAGATTTGATGTTCGGCAAGACCATCAATATTCCATTCAACGATGCCTCTACCATCATGAGATGATTGAGACTGGAAACCATCTTCCTCATACTGAGTATCAGGAAAAGAGGGACGACTATAATAGTTTCTCCTATGGGGGTATCTATCGGAAAGTTTGAGAAGAGAGTTATCAGAAAGAGTTCTAACACTCTCAGCACTATTGGTGTTGTTCTCTTTAGTTGGTCGAGAGCTGGACGCTTGATTAGAAGTTTCTTTTGCTTTTGAAGCATTAGAAACTTCTTTTACTTTACTTTCACTTGAAACATGAAAGTTGGCTAGCTTTTCGGTAATCTGTTCAACCAGTTTACCAGAGACAGAGATATTTTCGCTAAGTTTAGGAAACAATTCCCGGCGAAATTCAGGAGGCTTGAATATAGGATTAGGCTCTATCGTACTATTTGTACTAGGCCTAGGGATACTTAGACTAGGAGTTAGTCTAGGTTTTGTTTCTTCAATTTGAAGGGAAACAGAGTGCAACAATTTATTGGTGTAATTGTTTTGTTCTACAATTTTGTCTATGTCCGCATTAGAGGGTGTACTCGTAGGATTACTGCTTTTGAGTTTAAAAGGAGAAGCAGAAACAATGGTGTTGGAATGAGGAATTTTAATTCCTTCAAGAGGAGGAGTGACAGACTCAACAACCTTGTTGGTTTGAGTATACCACTTATTAACCAGAACTTGTAAAGACTCATTCTGGTCATCCAGTTTTCCAGTGATTTCGAACCACTTAAAATATTCAATATCACACTTCAAGCGCTTCATATCGGCAATCCATTGTTGCCCAAAAATCGCTTGCTGGCTCTTAGAATAGGTAGCAGTGTACCATTTGACCCTTAAAGCGTTTTTTGGGTCGAGCCAGAGTCTTTTTAAAGCAGCAAGATTAGGGGTATAATCTTCCTCAACTTTAATGACGTGAAGACCAGGGTCTGAATTTTGCCTTGGAGGCGCCATATCAGATTCTGTGGGACTAGAGGGTTCCTGAATAGGTTCTTGAAACTGAGATTTATAAAAAACTTTTGGGATATCTCCCGAAAAATCTACCCCATCAACTTGACTATTAATAACAGATTTATTAATAGCAGATCTAAAGGAGCAAGAACGAGTAAATACTTCTTCCCGGGGGTTTGAAGAAGTAGATACTTCTTCGAATTTGGAAGGGGATATTACAATAGGAAATATTGTAAATACTTAAAATGTATTGGAAGGACATCCGCAAAAGACACCTTCACAAGATTCTTCGCAAGATTCTTCAGAATCTGACTGACTGTTATCAGTCTCATAAGCGAGGTCGAATTTTCTGACTGAGAAAATTTTAGGCACTATCTCTCTTGAATAATCTCTTCGTCTCTCTTCTTGTAATCATCCCTTCCTATTGTAATATCCCCTTGTTCATGGAATAAAAAGTAAGTCTTTCATTTTCTGTTTTACTGTTTTACTGTTTTAATTTTTCCGGTCCTGTAAATTGGTATCAGAGCCAGAAGTTTCCATATCACTAACTGTTTTAACAGTAGTAATAATGGTGGTTGCGTTGAGGATTTGAAGCTTAAGATCTTCGGTGACATAATTATCCCACCAATACCTAAGCATACCAGTAAAGCCAGCAGTGATCACGGCCGCTGCTTCTTTATCAGAAGAATTTCGCAGCTTGTAACTGGTAATACAAACGCCCATTTCGTGAAGGACACGATAGATTTGATGTTCGGCAAGACCATCAATATTCCATTCAACGATGCCTCTACCATCATGAGATGATTGAGACTGGAAACCATCTTCCTCATACTGAGTATCAGGAAAAGAGGGACGACTATAATAGTTTCTCCTATGGGGGTATCTATCGGAAAGTTTGAGAAGAGAGTTATCAGAAAGAGTTCTAACACTCTCAGCACTATTGGTGTTGTTCTCTTTAGTTGGTCGAGAGCTGGACGCTTGATTAGAAGTTTCTTTTGCTTTTGAAGCATTAGAAACTTCTTTTACTTTACTTTCACTTGAAACATGAAAGTTGGCTAGCTTTTCGGTAATCTGTTCAACCAGTTTACCAGAGACAGAGATATTTTCGCTAAGTTTAGGAAACAATTCCCGGCGAAATTCAGGAGGCTTGAATATAGGATTAGGCTCTATCGTACTATTTGTACTAGGCCTAGGGATACTTAGACTAGGAGTTAGTCTAGGTTTTGTTTCTTCAATTTGAAGGGAAACAGAGTGCAACAATTTATTGGTGTAATTGTTTTGTTCTACAATTTTGTCTATGTCCGCATTAGAGGGTGTACTCGTAGGATTACTGCTTTTGAGTTTAAAAGGAGAAGCAGAAAAAATGGTGTTGGAATGAGGAATTTTAATTCCTTCAAGAGGAGGAGTGACAGACTCAACAACCTTGTTGGTTTGAGTATACCACTTATTAACCAGAACTTGTAAAGACTCATTCTGGTCATCCAGTTTTCCAGTGATTTCGAACCACTTAAAATATTCAATATCACACTTCAAGCGCTTCATATCGGCAATCCATTGTTGCCCAAAAATCGCTTGCTGGCTCTTAGAATAGGTAGCAGTGTACCATTTGACCCTTAAAGCGTTTTTTGGGTCGAGCCAGAGTCTTTTTAAAGCAGCAAGATTAGGGGTATAATCTTCCTCAACTTTAATGACGTGAAGACCAGGGTCTGAATTTTGCCTTGGAGGCGCCATATCAGATTCTGTGGGACTAGAGGGTTCCTGAATAGGTTCTTGAAACTGAGATTTATAAAAAACTTTTGGGATATCTCCCGAAAAATCTACCCCATCAACTTGACTATTAATAACAGATTTATTAATAGCAGATCTAAAGGAGCAAGAACGAGTAAATACTTCTTCCCGGGGGTTTGAAGAAGTAGAACCTACGGTGAAACTTCTACGAGGTTGAGAGTTCAGAAATTTAAGGTCAACTGAACCATCGGAATTTTGGATGATTCGTTCTATTTGGCGATTCTCTGTATGAGAGGGAATGGGTTGAGTAATAGCTTCAAAGTGCCAATCAGTATTGGATAGAATGTCTTTCCACTGAAGAAGGCGAGGAACAAAGATGGTACTATGTTCATGGTTAGCTTCCATTAACATAGTCACACCTTTGGTACTCTCTATCCTTGCTTTCGGAGCAAGGGTAGTAGACATCAACCGATAATAAACGCGGTATATAACAGCTATTTCACGAGTTTCGGATTTGCTGTTCATATTAAGAGTTTTGATATTAAGCGTTAATGTATCTAACACATTAGGATCATTAATATCAACAGAGAAATTAGGATAACAATTGAAATAAACAGGGCCTCCTGCTAAATTACTTTCAAGTGCCCCTAACAAAGAATCATCAAAGTTAAGAAAACGTGCATCACGTAAAAGTGCACAAACAGGAATATTAAGTCCTTTTCTAAACAAAGGCTTAACAGCAACTTGCACAAGACCAATATGCAGATAATTAAAACTAGACTTATATCTAATTATATCATGCTCATGTAACAATTTTATAACTTCTAAAGAGTTATTAATAGCAACAGTTGATTCACACGTTTTAATATTATGCTTTTTAATGAAATTAAAGTGACCTATCTGGTAGATCTTATGAAAAGGTTCAGCAGGGATACTCCAGTTATCCAAATTAGACTCAGTTAAGGCAATCTGAGTAGATCTAGAAGATAAGTTAACAGAATTTAATATATTTTGATTCATATAAGAAAAACTACTGTCCTGGAACTAATACAGAAGCAAAATCATAAGTATATAATATTCAGATAAAAGCAAATAACAAAGATCAAACTATAAAAAAGTCCTAAATCTAAATATCTAGGTTCATAATGATCTAAACGTTCTCTTGGTTTTACCTCTTCTCTCTCTAGAGTTATCTTGGCTACGGGAACACCTAAGGGTCACAATAAACGCCTACCATGGCTAACAAGAACCGCAAGGACAGGCTTGCCAACGTACACTCCGGATATTAATCGGATACCTCACACACTTAGAGAGAAATAAGTACCTCACACAAAATAGATCAAATATGAAACAAGATAAAAGATTTAATACTTAGAAATAATTTAATCAAGTTATGAGATTTCATCAAAATAACTATACTAAATATTTGCAAAAGTAATAAGCTCCGGACAGTATATGTATTTAGTTGCTCATGTTAAATACATATACAGCCATCCTGGCTCTGATACATGAAATTATACCAAGCTTGTTGGTATGTATACCAGTTGTAAGTCTGGGGCTTATGGTTCATACTAAGACGTATGGGAGTAAGAAGATGGTCAACATGCCATTCGAAAGGAGATAAAATCTTTTTGATTGTAAACTGTGAATATAGGATGAAATCCGGGTTTCTATCAGAGTAAACATGTTCCACTTCAATGGAGTCTGTATCGACTAAGATAGCCTCAAAATAAAGGCGAGTGTGAAGGGGGTCAGGACTATCAATGTAGTTGGATGAATTATAGCAGGGCTTTATAAGGTCTTGGACTCGACCAGATTCAAACTCTTTATCGAGGGCTAAAATGGGAGAGACCTTAATGGTCAAGAATTCAAAAGTCTCAGTTGGCTGAGAAGAGGGTTTTTGAATTTGGACTTTAGGGTCCACTGCTTGGGCAAAAGACTCTGGGGTCTTCATTTCATAACTAGATTTGTTCTGGACCTTAGAAGTGGATCCAGAGGAAGATTCAGGCTTTGGGCCTGGAAGTTTTGGGAGTTCTCCTAAAACGGTAAACTTATTTTGGCTCTGGGCCGGACTAGGAAGAGGAGGAAAAGAGGGCTTTATTTGGGCCAAACTAGTAGGAACGAAAGGTCTAACTGTTGATAGTTGCCTTTCAGACTTGACGTTTTTGAACGGGCTAGTTTTTGACGACTTCATGGCCCTGAAGAAATTCTCGAGTTAGAAAATCTGGAAGAGAATTATTTTCTCCTTTTATAAAATCAATTTTGAAATCAAAGCTAGATAGTAGAGCTTGCCATCTAGCAAATATTTGTTTTGAAACAAGATTTTTAACATCTTTTTGTAAAATTTCTTTGGCCGATTTACAATCAACTCGAAGTAAAATTCTTTGTTTACTAAATCATCTTGGAATTTAGTAATACATAGTACTATAGATAAAACTTCCTTTTTTACAGTACTATAATTTTTCTGGGTATTATTCCAGATACCAGAAGTAAACCTCACCAGTTGCTCGCAACTATTTGGTTCTATTTGCTGTTTTAGAATACCTCCGTATCCTATATCAGAAGCATCAGTTTCAACTATCATATATGCATCGGGATTGGGTATCCCTAAGCAAGGAAGATTTTGGACTAATCTCTTAATCTTCTTGACACTTTGGGTTTGTTCATCTCCCTACGGTATAGGATTCTTTCTAAGCCTAAGATACAAAGGCTCACAAGTTTGTCTAACTTTAGGAATAAAGTCAGCAACATAATTAAGACTTCCTAAGAATCTCTGAAGCTGGGTCTTATCCTTAATTTCATCAGGAAATTTGGACGAGAATTCAATGGCTCTACAGATAGGTTTGTAGGTACCTTGATATAGGTCATGGCCTAAGAATCTAATAGAGGTTTGAACATGAGCAACTAAATACATATACTGTCCGGAGCTTATTACTGAGTAAAAGTGCACAAACAGGAATATTAAGGCATTTTTTAACCCAAAAGGCATAACATTCCACTCATAATGACCAAAAGGTACATTGAATGCAGTTTTATAACGATCCTTTTCATTAATCTGAATTTGCCAAAATCCAGATTTCATATCGAACTTACTATAAAGGTTTGCTTTATAAGTTCGTTTAAGGAGATCCCTTTTATTAGGGATTGGATGCCGGATCCATTTAAGGACCGAATTCAAAGGCTTATAATTAATAACAAGCCTTGGTGCACCCCTTTCTTTTTCTGCGCTATTATTAACATAAAAGGCAAAAATTAAAACAGTAAAACAGTAAAACAGAAAATGAAAGACTTACTTTTTATTCCATGAACAAGGGGATATTACAATAGGAAGGGATGATTACAAGAAGAGAGACGAAGAGATTATTCAAGAGAGATAGTGCCTAAAATTTTCTCAGTCAGAAAATTCGACCTGCCTCATATTACAAGACGAGAGTCTTTTTATAGACCTCTGACACCAAAAGAGTTAATCTCCTAGATACAAATGGACGGCTTAGATTTTGCCGACAGTATTGTGGGGTTCTACTTTTAAGAAAGAGATATGACCCCATGTGAAAAGATAAGGATAAGATTCCTTATGACCCGGGGACCGTTTATGGGACCCAACCTACGGACACTAATTATGACTTGTCCTTAGTGGACAATAATTCGACCGACTTGTTTTTAGTGGACAATAATTAGACGCATACCCCTCAGTTTTTCCTTCTTTTGGAAGGTAGTGATAAAGTGGGTATTCACAGGACACTAAGTGGGCATTCCCACCGAATAGTAACTTGACTCTTCGGAAAAGTAAATATTAACTTGACTCTTCGGAAAAGTAAATATTATTCATAAAATCCTTCTAGATAAGCCTGAGCAATACCTTTAGGATTACACATGTCATCATTACTGGATTCAGCAGAGGAGGAGACTTCTTCAAGAAGTTGCATAATGGTTTCTTCATCCTGATTATCAATATCTTGAAGAGCCTTCTGAAGCTTCTTCTTCATTTCCGCCTTGGATGATTTGGATTGTGGAGTTGTCTTCCCCACTACAATTTTTCCCTTATCAAGAGTTGATACCTTAGGTTTTGGAACCCAACCTTTAACCTTTATTTCTTTGGAAAGGTACCTGATCCTATCGAATTCTGCGATTTTGAAATCCCAGCTGATAATAAAAGAAATTCTTTTTTGAATATAAAATTTACACATTTTAATGTGAGAAGGGAGAGTAGTGATCTCTTGTGAAATTTGGAAATTTTCGAATTTATTGAGGAATTGTTGTGGGAGGTTTTCTAATTTTCCTCCAAAAGTCTTCCACCAGTCATAGAACCATCTGGGGATGATGGCCTTGATAACTTCAGGACTATATTTAATAAACCAAGTATGACCTGGTCTAAGATACATGAAATTATACCAAGCTTGTTGGTATGTATACCAGTTGTAAGTCTGGGGCTTATGGTTCATACTAAGACGTATGGGAGTAAGAAGATGGTCAACATGCCATTCGAAAGGAGATAAAATCTTTTTGATTGTAAACTGTGAATATAGGATGAAATCCGGGTTTCTATCAGAGTAAACATGTTCCACTTCAATGGAGTCTGTATCGACTAAGATAGCCTCAAAATAAAGGCGAGTGTGAAGGGGGTCAGGACTATCAATGTAGTTGGATGAATTATAGCAGGGCTTTATAAGGTCTTGGACTCGACCAGATTCAAACTCTTTATCGAGGGCTAAAATGGGAGAGACCTTAATGGTCAAGAATTCAAAAGTCTCAGTTGGCTGAGAAGAGGGTTTTTGAATTTGGACTTTAGGGTCCACTGCTTGGGCAAAAGACTCTGGGGTCTTCATTTCATAACTAGATTTGTTCTGGACCTTAGAAGTGGATCCAGAGGAAGATTCAGGCTTTGGGCCTGGAAGTTTTGGGAGTTCTCCTAAAACGGTAAACTTATTTTGGCTCTGGGCCGAACTAGGAAGAGGAGGAAAAGAGGGCTTTATTTGGGCCAAACTAGTAGGAACGAAAGGTCTAACTGTTGATAGTTGCCTTTCAGACTTGACGTTTTTGAACGGGCTAGTTTTTGACGACTTCATGGCCCTGAAGAAATTCTCGAGTTAGAAAATCTGGAAGAGAATTATTTTCTCCTTTTATAAAATCAATTTTGAAATCAAAGCTAGATAGTAGAGCTTGCCATCTAGCAAATATTTGTTTTGAAACAAGATTTTTAACATCTTTTTGTAAAATTTCTTTGGCCGATTTACAATCAACTCGAAGTAAAAATTCTTTGTTTACTAAATCATCTTGGAATTTAGTAATACATAGTACTATAGATAAAACTTCCTTTTTTACAGTACTATAATTTTTCTGGGTATTATTCCAGATACCAGAAGTAAACCTCACCAGTTGCTCGCAACTATTTGGTTCTATTTGCTGTTTTAGAATACCTCCGTATCCTATATCAGAAGCATCAGTTTCAACTATCATATATGCATCGGGATTGGGTATCCCTAAGCAAGGAAGATTTTGGACTAATCTCTTAATCTTCTTGACACTTTGGGTTTGTTCATCTCCCCACGGTATAGGATTCTTTCTAAGCCTAAGATACAAAGGCTCACAAGTTTGTCTAACTTTAGGAATAAAGTCAGCAACATAATTAAGACTTCCTAAGAATCTCTGAAGCTGGGTCTTATCCTTAATTTCATCAGGAAATTTGGACGAGAATTCAATGGCTCTACATATAGGTTTGTAGGTACCTTGATATAGGTCATGGCCTAAGAATCTAATAGAGGTTTGAAAGAGCTTAATTTTCTTAGCACTAATAACCAAACCATTATTTTGCACAACTTTAAAAAATGTGGAAAGATGCTTAAAATGAGAATCAATGTCTTCAGAAAATATTAACACATCATCAATATAAACAATTGACATATAAGAATAAGGATTGAAAATATTATTCATAATATTCTGAAATTCAGATGGGGCATTTTTTAACCCAAAAGGCATAACATTCCACTCATAATGACCAAAAGGTACATTGAATGCAGTTTTATAACGATCCTTTTCATTAATCTGAATTTGCCAAAATCCAGATTTCATATCGAACTTACTATAAAGGTTTGCTTTATAAGTTCGTTTAAGGAGATCCCTTTTATTAGGGATTGGATGCCGGATCCATTTAAGGACCGAATTCAAAGGCTTATAATTAATAACAAGCCTTGGTGCACCCCTTTCTTTTTCTGCGCTATTATTAACATAAAAGGCAGAACAACTCCAAGGAGAGTTAGAGGGTCTAATAATACCATTATCAAGTAAATGGTTAATCTCAGTTTTGCAAATTTCAACCATTTCATGGTTCATTTGAATAGGTCTAGCCTTAGTAGGTATGTTTTGTTCATTAAACCCATCAATGTAGGGTAATGCAACAGAATGCTTTTTTATATTCCAAAAGGCAGTAGGAAGATTTGAACAAACTTCATTTTCAAACTTCTTTTGAAGGGAATCTACCTTAGACATTATTCCCGGGGTTTTTAAAGTTTGTTTAATTCTTTCTATAGTAATCTCTTCTTTTAAAAAAGAAATATGATTAGAAAGACAATTAATTTTAAATATAGTTTTTTCTTTTAAAAACCTACTCTCTGTAGGAGAAAGAGTTTGAACAAAAGGGAAAAACACCTCTTGACCGAGGATACAAGCATGAATGCCATCTATATCATTAGTAAAAGGTTTAAGTTGACTAATGAATGGCGTTCCTAGAATAATATCTTCATTGATATTTTCAGTGATTACAAAATCATTAGTAAAGCAAATATTGTTATTACAAATATGGGCTTTAGATAATTTGTAATCAATTTTCATTCTCTCACCAGTGGCCGAGTATAAACGAGTTGTACTCTTTTCAAGGTACTTAAGAGGAATAAGACCTTTCACTATACAGTTACGGTCGGCACCACTGTCAAATAAAGCAACCTTGTTGAGAACAAAATTTTTTGCAACAACAATTTTGACAGGAATATGTTCACTAATAGATTTAATAGTGGACACAGAAGGACCGGGATTAGTGGAAGGAGTATTATTAAGAAGACCTGGATCAACAGGTTGTTCTCCAGGGAAGTCAAATTCTTTTTCAGGAAAAGAGTCAGTCTTCTCAACAGTGTCCTGAAGGACTTGAGAAGTAAGGGATTCCATCTCGACTTTGTCAAGACGCGATTTCAACTGCCTAACTTCTTGTTTAAGAGAATTCATCTCTTGACGTAAGTCAGATATAGAGGGCTCAGCAGGTTTATCGAACCTATTGAACACTTGTTTCATACTAAAAGGTTCGATGGCCTTAGACGAAGAAGGTTTCTTTTGATCAGAACCCAGAATAATTTTCTTGAGCTCAATCAAATACTTGGCACGAGATTCATCGTCTTTGATATGATCAATAATATCAAAAAGGACTTCCTTGGAGTCCGATGTGATCATACTAAGAGTATTGGAAGGACATCCGCAAAAGACACCTTCACAAGATTCTTCGCAAGATTCTTCAGAATCTGACTGACTGTCATCAGTCTCATAAGCGACGTTGATATTTTCTTCATCACTGTATTCTTCTGAAGAGGAATTACTCGAATCAGACTCGCTTTCCTGAAGGATAGAAAAGAGTTTTTCTTTAGTATCCTCATCTAGTCCCAGAAGGTTTATTTTCTTCTTCTTCTTAGAAGATTTACACTGGTTGGCTCTATGACCAGACTTACCACAAGTCCAGCAGACATCTTCTTTATGGGAAGGTCTTTTCTTCCTAAATTTCTTTTTCTTAGGTTCATACGACCTATCTTTAGACTTGTTTTTCTTAGTCTTTCTAGATGATTTATAAGAGGACTTAGCCTTAGAATTCTTCTTAGCTTGCTTGGAAGGGGGATAGTCTATATTGCCATAACCAAAGTCTCTACAAAAACTGCCTAGTTCTGCTTTGGAGGTCAATCTATCTTTCTTAAGATGACTCTTAAGTTATAGGTCAGTACATAGCTCTAGGGCTGTGGTATTAATAAGACTAATAATATCTCCATAGGTCATAAGTTCATAGGGTATCTTACCGCCACACCTATCTCTTATTTTTGATCTAACCTTTTCGGCAAATAAGGGGGGAAGACCGCTAATAAATCTGTCTTTCCAAAAATCACTATTGCAGTCAGGTCTAGTCATAATTTTGACCATAAACTGGTCTTTATACCACCTAAAGTCACTTAGTCTAGGGCAACGAAGATTGTTAAGAATTTCAAGACTCCTATCTTGGAAGAGTTTAGGCTCTCCTACAAAGTGTTTGGCAATGTGGTAGAGCAGAGTGGCACAAGCATCCTCTCTGGTTTCAGATTCAGAAGTTTCCATATCACTAACTGTTTTAACAGTAGTAATAATGGTGGTTGCGTTGAGGATTTGAAGCTTAAGATCTTCGGTGACATAATTATCCCACCAATACCTAAGCATACCAGTAAAGCCAGCAGTGATCATGGCCGCTGCTTCTTTATCAGAAGAATTTCGCAGCTTGTAACTGGTAATACAAACGCCCATTTCGTGAAGGACACGATAGATTTGATGTTCGGCAAGACCATCAATATTCCATTCAACGATGCCTCTACCATCATGAGATGATTGAGACTGGAAACCATCTTCCTCATACTGAGTATCAGGAAAAGAGGGACGACTATAATAGTTTCTCCTATGGGGGTATCTATCGGAAAGTTTGAGAAGAGAGTTATCAGAAAGAGTTCTAACACTCTCAGCACTATTGGTGTTGTTCTCTTTAGTTGGTCGAGAACTGGACGCTTGATTAGAAGTTTCTTTTGCTTTTGAAGCATTAGAAACTTCTTTTACTTTACTTTCACTTGAAACATGAAAGTTGGCTAGCTTTTCGGTAATCTGTTCAACCAGTTTACCAGAGACAGAGATATTTTCGCTAAGTTTAGGAAACAATTCCCGGCGAAATTCAGGAGGCTTGAATATAGGATTAGGCTCTATCGTACTATTTGTACTAGGCCTAGGGATACTTAGACTAGGAGTTAGTCTAGGTTTTGTTTCTTCAATTTGAAGGGAAACAGAGTGCAACAATTTATTGGTGTAATTGTTTTGTTCTACAATTTTGTCTATGTCCGCATTAGAGGGTGTACTCGTAGGATTACTGCTTTTGAGTTTAAAAGGAGAAGCAGAAACAATGGTGTTGGAATGAGGAATTTTAATTCCTTCAAGAGGAGGAGTGACAGACTCAACAACCTTGTTGGTTTGAGTATACCACTTATTAACCAGAACTTGTAAAGACTCATTCTGGTCATCCAGTTTTCCAGTGATTTCGAACCACTTAAAATATTCAATATCACACTTCAAGCGCTTCATATCGGCAATCCATTGTTGCCCAAAAATCGCTTGCTGGCTCTTAGAATAGGTAGCAGTGTACCATTTGACCCTTAAAGCGTTATCTGAATATTATATACTTATGATTTTGCTTCTGTATTAGTTCCAGGACAGTAATTTTTCTTATATGAATCAAAATATATTAAATTCTGTTAACTTATCTTCTAGATCTACTCAGATTGCCTTAACTGAGTCTAATTTGGATAACTGGAGTATCCCTGCTGAACCTTTTCATAAGATCTACCAGATAGGTCACTTTAATTTCATTAAAAAGCATAATATTAAAACGTGTGAATCAACTGTTGCTATTAATAACTCTTTAGAAGTTATAAAATTGTTACATGAGCATGATATAATTAGATATAAGTCTAGTTTTAATTATCTGCATATTGGTCTTGTGCAAGTTGCTGTTAAGCCTTTGTTTAGAAAAGGACTTAATATTCCTGTTTGTGCACTTTTACGTGATGCACGTTTTCTTAACTTTGATGATTCTTTGTTAGGGGCACTTGAAAGTAATTTAGCAGGAGGCCCTGTTTATTTCAATTGTTATCCTAATTTCTCTGTTGATATTAATGATCCTAATGTGTTAGATACATTAACGCTTAATATCAAAACTCTTAATATGAACAGCAAATCCGAAACTCGTGAAATAGCTGTTATATACCGCGTTTATTATCGGTTGATGTCTACTACCCTTGCTCCGAAAGCAAGGATAGAGAGTACCAAAGGTGTGACTATGTTAATGGAAGCTAACCATGAACATAGTACCATCTTTGTTCCTCGCCTTCTTCAGTGGAAAGACATTCTATCCAATACTGATTGGCACTTTGAAGCTATTACTCAACCCATTCCCTCTCATACAGAGAATCGCCAAATAGAACGAATCATCCAAAATTCCGATGGTTCAGTTGACCTTAAATTTCTGAACTCTCAACCTCGTAGAAGTTTCACCGTAGGTTCTACTTCTTCAAACCCCCGGGAAGAAGTATTTACTCGTTCTTGCTCCTTTAGATCTGCTATTAATAAATCTGTTATTAATAGTCAAGTTGATGGGGTAGATTTTTCGGGAGATATCCCAAAAGTTTTTTATAAATCTCAGTTTCAAGAACCTATTCAGGAACCCTCTAGTCCCACAGAATCTGATATGGCGCCTCCAAGGCAAAATTCAGACCCTGGTCTTCACGTCATTAAAGTTGAGGAAGATTATACCCCTAATCTTGCTGCTTTAAAAAGACTCTGGCTCGACCCAAAAAACGCTTTAAGGGTCAAATGGTACACTGCTACCTATTCTAAGAGCCAGCAAGCGATTTTTGGGCAACAATGGATTGCCGATATGAAGCGCTTGAAGTGTGATATTGAATATTTTAAGTGGTTCGAAATCACTGGAAAACTGGATGACCAGAATGAGTCTTTACAAGTTCTGGTTAATAAGTGGTATACTCAAACCAACAAGGTTGTTGAGTCTGTCACTCCTCCTCTTGAAGGAATTAAAATTCCTCATTCCAACACCATTGTTTCTGCTTCTCCTTTTAAACTCAAAAGCAGTAATCCTACGAGTACACCCTCTAATGCGGACATAGACAAAATTGTAGAACAAAACAATTACACCAATAAATTGTTGCACTCTGTTTCCCTTCAAATTGAAGAAACAAAACCTAGACTAACTCCTAGTCTAAGTATCCCTAGGCCTAGTACAAATAGTACGATAGAGCCTAATCCTATATTCAAGCCTCCTGAATTTCGCCGGGAATTGTTTCCTAAACTTAGCGAAAATATCTCTGTCTCTGGTAAACTGGTTGAACAGATTACCGAAAAGCTAGCCAACTTTCATGTTTCAAGTGAAAGTAAAGTAAAAGAAGTTTCTAATGCTTCAAAAGCAAAAGAAACTTCTAATCAAGCGTCCAGTTCTCGACCAACTAAAGAGAACAACACCAATAGTGCTGAGAGTGTTAGAACTCTTTCTGATAACTCTCTTCTCAAACTTTCCGATAGATACCCCCATAGGAGAAACTATTATAGTCGTCCCTCTTTTCCTGATACTCAGTATGAGGAAGATGGTTTCCAGTCTCAATCATCTCATGATGGTAGAGGCATCGTTGAATGGAATATTGATGGTCTTGCCGAACATCAAATCTATCGTGTCCTTCACGAAATGGGCGTTTGTATTACCAGTTACAAGCTGCGAAATTCTTCTGATAAAGAAGCAGCGGCCATGATCACTGCTGGCTTTACTGGTATGCTTAGGTATTGGTGGGATAATTATGTCACCGAAGATCTTAAGCTTCAAATCCTCAACGCAACCACCATTATTACTACTGTTAAAACAGTTAGTGATATGGAAACTTCTGAATCTGAAACCAGAGAGGATGCTTGTGCCACTCTGCTCTACCACATTGCCAAACACTTTGTAGGAGAGCCTAAACTCTTCCAAGATAGGAGTCTTGAAATTCTTAACAATCTTCGTTGCCCTAGACTAAGTGACTTTAGGTGGTATAAAGACCAGTTTATGGTCAAAATTATGACTAGACCTGACTGCAATAGTGATTTTTGGAAAGACAGATTTATTAGCGGTCTTCCCCCCTTATTTGCCGAAAAGGTTAGATCAAAAATAAGAGATAGGTGTGGCGGTAAGATACCCTATGAACTTATGACCTATAGAGATATTATTAGTCTTATTAATACCACAGCCCTAGAGCTATGTACTGACCTAAAACTTAAGAGTCATCTTAAGAAAGATAGATTGACCTCCAAAGCAGAACTAGGCAGTTTTTGTAGAGACTTTGGTTATGGCAATATAGACTATCCCCCTTCCAAGCAAGCTAAGAAGAATTCTAAGGCTAAGTCCTCTTATAAATCATCTAGAAAGACTAAGAAAAACAAGTCTAAAGATAGGTCGTATGAACCTAAGAAAAAGAAATTTAGGAAGAAAAGACCTTCCCATAAAGAAGATGTCTGCTGGACTTGTGGTAAGTCTGGTCATAGAGCCAACCAGTGTAAATCTTCTAAGAAGAAGAAGAAAATAAACCTTCTGGGACTAGATGAGGATACTAAAGAAAAACTCTTTTCTATCCTTCAGGAAAGCGAGTCTGATTCGAGTAATTCCTCTTCTGAAGAATACAGTGATGAAGAAAATATCAACGTCGCTTATGAGACTGATGACAGTCAGTCAGATTCTGAAGAATCTTGCGAAGAATCTTGTGAAGGTGTCTTTTGCGGATGTCCTTCCAATACTCTTAGTATGATCACATCGGACTCCAAGGAAGTCCTTTTTGATATTATTGATCATATCAAAGACGATGAATCTCGTGCCAAGTATTTGATTGAGCTCAAGAAAATTATTCTGGGTTCTGATCAAAAGAAACCTTCTTCGTCTAAGGCCATCGAACCTTTTAGTATGAAACAAGTGTTCAATAGGTTCGATAAACCTGCTGAGCCCTCTATATCTGACTTACGTCAAGAGATGAATTCTCTTAAACAAGAAGTTAGGCAGTTGAAATCGCGTCTTGACAAAGTCGAGATGGAATCCCTTACTTCTCAAGTCCTTCAGGACACTATTGAGAAGACTGACTCTTTTCCTGAAAAAGAATTTGACTTCCCTGGAGAACAACCTGTTGATCCAGGTCTTCTTAATAATACTCCTTCCACTAATCCCGGTCCTTCTGTGTCCACTATTAAATCTATTAGTGAACATATTCCTGTCAAAATTGTTGTTGCAAAAAATTTTGTTCTCAACAAGGTTGCTTTATTTGACAGTGGTGCCGACCGTAACTGTATAGTGAAAGGTCTTATTCCTCTTAAGTACCTTGAAAAGAGTACAACTCGTTTATACTCGGCCACTGGTGAGAGAATGAAAATTGATTACAAATTATCTAAAGCCCATATTTGTAATAACAATATTTGCTTTACTAATGATTTTGTAATCACTGAAAATATCAATGAAGATATTATTCTAGGAACGCCATTCATTAGTCAACTTAAACCTTTTACTAATGATATAGATGGCATTCATGCTTGTATCCTCGGTCAAGAGGTGTTTTTCCCTTTTGTTCAAACTCTTTCTCCTACAGAGAGTAGGTTTTTAAAAGAAAAAACTATATTTAAAATTAATTGTCTTTCTAATCATATTTCTTTTTTAAAAGAAGAGATTACTATAGAAAGAATTAAACAAACTTTAAAAACCCCGGGAATAATGTCTAAGGTAGATTCCCTTCAAAAGAAGTTTGAAAATGAAGTTTGTTCAAATCTTCCTACTGCCTTTTGGAATATAAAAAAGCATTCTGTTGCATTACCCTACATTGATGGGTTTAATGAACAAAACATACCTACTAAGGCTAGACCTATTCAAATGAACCATGAAATGGTTGAAATTTGCAAAACTGAGATTAACCATTTACTTGATAATGGTATTATTAGACCCTCTAACTCTCCTTGGAGTTGTTCTGCCTTTTATGTTAATAATAGCGCAGAAAAAGAAAGGGGTGCACCAAGGCTTGTTATTAATTATAAGCCTTTGAATTCGGTCCTTAAATGGATCCGGCATCCAATCCCTAATAAAAGGGATCTCCTTAAACGAACTTATAAAGCAAACCTTTATAGTAAGTTCGATATGAAATCTGGATTTTGGCAAATTCAGATTAATGAAAAGGATCGTTATAAAACTGCATTCAATGTACCTTTTGGTCATTATGAGTGGAATGTTATGCCTTTTGGGTTAAAAAATGCCCCATCTGAATTTCAGAATATTATGAATAATATTTTCAATCCTTATTCTTATATGTCAATTGTTTATATTGATGATGTGTTAATATTTTCTGAAGACATTGATTCTCATTTTAAGCATCTTTCCACATTTTTTAAAGTTGTGCAAAATAATGGTTTGGTTATTAGTGCTAAGAAAATTAAGCTCTTTCAAACCTCTATTAGATTCTTAGGCCATGACCTA
This sequence comes from Nicotiana benthamiana, assembly GCA_034376525.1. NCBI lineage: Eukaryota > Viridiplantae > Streptophyta > Magnoliopsida > Solanales > Solanaceae > Nicotiana > Nicotiana benthamiana. The sequence continues at coordinate 138,041 of JAXGFW010000043.1, read as the reverse complement.
TATCAAGGTACCTACAAACCTATCTGTAGAGCCATTGAATTCTCGTCCAAATTTCCTGATGAAATTAAGGATAAGACCCAGCTTCAGAGATTCTTAGGAAGTCTTAATTATGTTGCTGACTTTATTCCTAAAGTTAGACAAACTTGTGAGCCTTTGTATCTTAGGCTTAGAATGAATCCTATACCGTGGGGAGATGAACAAACCCAAAGTGTCAAGAAGATTAAGAGATTAGTCCAAAATCTTCCTTGCTTAGGGATACCCAATCCCGATGCATATATGATAGTTGAAACTGATGCTTCTGATATAGGATACGGAGGTATTCTAAAACAGCAAATAGAACCAAATAGTTGCGAGCAACTGGTGAGGTTTACTTCTGGTATCTGGAATAATACCCAGAAAAATTATAGTACTGTAAAAAAGGAAGTTTTATCTATAGTACTATGTATTACTAAATTCCAAGATGATTTAGTAAACAAAGAATTTTTACTTCGAGTTGATTGTAAATCGGCCAAAGAAATTTTACAAAAAGATGTTAAAAATCTTGTTTCAAAACAAATATTTGCTAGATGGCAAGCTCTACTATCTAGCTTTGATTTCAAAATTGATTTTATAAAAGGAGAAAATAATTCTCTTCCAGATTTTCTAACTCGAGAATTTCTTCAGGGCCATGAAGTCGTCAAAAACTAGCCCGTTCAAAAACGTCAAGTCTGAAAGGCAACTATCAACAGTTAGACCTTTCGTTCCTACTAGTTTGGCCCAAATAAAGCCCTCTTTTCCTCCTCTTCCTAGTCTGGCCCAGAGCCAAAATAAGTTTACCGTTTTAGGAGAACTCCCAAAACTTCCAGGCCCAAAGCCTGAATCTTCCTCTGGATCCACTTCTAAGGTCCAGAACAAATCTAGTTATGAAATGAAGACCCCAGAGTCTTTTGCCCAAGCAGTGGACCCTAAAGTCCAAATTCAAAAACCCTCTTCTCAGCCAACTGAGACTTTTGAATTCTTGACCATTAAGGTCTCTCCCATTTTAGCCCTCGATAAAGAGTTTGAATCTGGTCGAGTCCAAGACCTTATAAAGCCCTGCTATAATTCATCCAACTACATTGATAGTCCTGACCCCCTTCACACTCGCCTTTATTTTGAGGCTATCTTAGTCGATACAGACTCCATTGAAGTGGAACATGTTTACTCTGATAGAAACCCGGATTTCATCCTATATTCACAGTTTACAATCAAAAAGATTTTATCTCCTTTCGAATGGCATGTTGACCATCTTCTTACTCCCATACGTCTTAGTATGAACCATAAGCCCCAGACTTACAACTGGTATACATACCAACAAGCTTGGTATAATTTCATGTATCTTAGACCAGGTCATACTTGGTTTATTAAATATAGTCCTGAAGTTATCAAGGCCATCATCCCCAGATGGTTCTATGACTGGTGGAAGACTTTTGGAGGAAAATTAGAAAACCTCCCACAACAATTCCTCAATAAATTCGAAAATTTCCAAATTTCACAAGAGATCACTACTCTCCCTTCTCACATTAAAATGTGTAAATTTTATATTCAAAAAAGAATTTCTTTTATTATCAGCTGGGATTTCAAAATCGCAGAATTCGATAGGATCAGGTACCTATCCAAAGAAATAAAGGTTAAAGGTTGGGTTCCAAAACCTAAGGTATCAACTCTTGATAAGGGAAAAATTGTAGTGGGGAAGACAACTCCACAATCCAAATCATCCAAGGCGGAAATGAAGAAGAAGCTTCAGAAGGCTCTTCAAGATATTGATAATCAGGATGAAGAAACCATTATGCAACTTCTTGAAGAAGTCTCCTCCTCTGCTGAATCCAGTAATGATGACATGTGTAATCCTAAAGGTATTGCTCAGGCTTATCTAGAAGGATTTTATGAATAATATTTACTTTTCCGAAGAGTCAAGTTAATATTTACTTTTCCGAAGAGTCAAGTTACTATTCGGTGGGAATGCCCACTTAGTGTCCTGTGAATACCCACTTTATCACTACCTTCCAAAAGAAGGAAAAACTGAGGGGTATGCGTCTAATTATTGTCCACTAAAAACAAGTCGGTCGAATTATTGTCCACTAAGGACAAGTCATAATTAGTGTCCGTAGGTTGGGTCCCATAAACGGTCCCCGGGTCATAAGGAATCTTATCCTTATCTTTTCACATGGGGTCATATCTCTTTCTTAAAAGTAGAACCCCACAATACTGTCGGCAAAATCTAAGCCGTCCATTTGTATCTAGGAGATTAACTCTTTTGGTGTCAGAGGTCTATAAAAAGACTCTCGTCTTGTAATATGAGGCAGGTCGAATTTTCTGACTGAGAAAATTTTAGGCACTATCTCTCTTGAATAATCTCTTCGTCTCTCTTCTTGTAATCATCCCTTCCTATTGTAATATCCCCTTGTTCATGGAATAAAAAGTAAGTCTTTCATTTTCTGTTTTACTGTTTTAATTTTTCCGGTCCTGTAAATTGAGTAGATCTAGAAGATAAGTTAACAGAATTTAATATATTTTGATTCATATAAGAAAAATTACTGTCCTGGAACTAATACAGAAGCAAAATCATAAGTATATAATATTCAGATAAAAGCAAATAACAAAGATCAAATTATAGACAGGCTTGCCAACGTACACTCCGGATATTAATCGGATACCTCACACACTTAGAGAGAAATAAGTACCTCACACAAAATAGATCAAATATGAAACAAGATAAAAGATTTAATACTTAGAAATAATTTAATCAAGTTATGAGATTTCATCAAAATAACTATACTAAATATTTGCAAAAGTAATAAGCTCCGGACAGTATATGTATTTAGTTGCTCATGTTAAATACATATACAGCCATCCTGGCTCTGATACCAATTTACATTACAGGACCGGAAAAATTAAAACAGTAAAACAGTAAAACAGAAAATGAAAGACTTACTTTTTATTCCATGAACAAGGGGATATTACAATAGGAAGGGATGATTACAAGAAGAGAGACGAAGAGATTATTCAAGAGAGATAGTGCCTAAAATTTTCTCAGTCAGAAAATTCGACCTGCCTCATATTACTAGACGAGAGTCTTTTTATAGACCTCTGACACCAAAAGAGTTAATCTCCTAGATACAAATGGACGGCTTAGATTTTGCCGACAGTATTGTGGGGTTCTACTTTTAAGAAAGAGATATGACCCCATGTGAAAAGATAAGGATAAGATTCCTTATGACCCGGGGACCGTTTATGGGACCCAACCTACGGACACTAATTATGACTTGTCCTTAGTGGACAATAATTCGACCGACTTGTTTTTAGTGGACAATAATTAGACGCATACCCCTCAGTTTTTCCTTCTTTTGGAAGGTAGTGATAAAGTGGGTATTCACAGGACACTAAGTGGGCATTCCCACCGAATAGTAACTTGACTCTTCGGAAAAGTAAATATTAACTTGACTCTTCGGAAAAGTAAATATTATTCATAAAATCCTTCTAGATAAGCCTGAGCAATACCTTTAGGATTACACATGTCATCATTACTGGATTCAGCAGAGGAGGAGACTTCTTCAAGAAGTTGCATAATGGTTTCTTCATCCTGATTATTAATATCTTGAAGAGCCTTCTGAAGCTTCTTCTTCATTTCCGCCTTGGATGATTTGGATTGTGGAGTTGTCTTCCCCACTACAATTTTTCCCTTATCAAGAGTTGATACCTTAGGTTTTGGAACCCAACCTTTAACCTTTATTTCTTTGGATAGGTACCTGATCCTATCGAATTCTGCGATTTTGAAATCCCAGCTGATAATAAAAGAAATTCTTTTTTGAATATAAAATTTACACATTTTAATGTGAGAAGGGAGAGTAGTGATCTCTTGTGAAATTTGGAAATTTTCGAATTTATTGAGGAATTGTTGTGGGAGGTTTTCTAATTTTCCTCCAAAAGTCTTCCACCAGTCATAGAACCATCTGGGGATGATGGCCTTGATAACTTCAGGACTATATTTAATAAACCAAGTATGACCTGGTCTAAGATACATGAAATTATACCAAGCATGTTGGTATGTATACCAGTTGTAAGTCTGGGGCTTATGGTTCATACTAAGACGTATGGGAGTAAGAAGATGGTCAACATGCCATTCGAAAGGAGATAAAATCTTTTTGATTGTAAACTGTGAATATAGGATGAAATCCGGGTTTCTATCAGAGTAAACATGTTCCACTTCAATGGTGTCTGTATCGACTAAGATAGCCTCAAAATAAAGGCGAGTGTGAAGGGGGTCAGGACTATCAATGTAGTTGGATGAATTATAGCAGGGCTTTATAAGGTCTTGGACTCGACCAGATTCAAACTCTTTATCGAGGGCTAAAATGGGAGAGACCTTAATGGTCAAGAATTCAAAAGTCTCAGTTGGCTGAGAAGAGGGTTTTTGAATTTGGACTTTAGGGTCCACTGCTTGGGCAAAAGACTCTGGGGTCTTCATTTCATAACTAGATTTGTTCTGGACCTTAGAAGTGGATCCAGAGGAAGATTCAGGCTTTGGGCCTGGAAGTTTTGGGAGTTCTCCTAAAACGGTAAACTTATTTTGGCTCTGGGCCGGACTAGGAAGAGGAGGAAAAGAGGGCTTTATTTGGGCCAAACTAGTAGGAACGAAAGGTCTAACTGTTGATAGTTGCCTTTCAGACTTGACGTTTTTGAACGGGCTAGTTTTTGACGACTTCATGGCCCTGAAGAAATTCTCGAGTTAGAAAATCTGGAAGAGAATTATTTTCTCCTTTTATAAAATCAATTTTGAAATCAAAGCTAGATAGTAGAGCTTGCCATCTAGCAAATATTTGTTTTGAAACAAGATTTTTAAAATCTTTTTGTAAAATTTCTTTGGCCAATTTACAATCAACTCGAAGTAAAAATTCTTTGTTTACTAAATCATCTTGGAATTTAGTAATACATAGTACTATAGATAAAACTTCCTTTTTTACAGTACTATAATTTTTCTGGGTATTATTCCAGATACCAGAAGTAAACCTCACCAGTTGCTCGCAACTATTTGGTTCTATTTGCTGTTTTAGAATACCTCCGTATCCTATATCAGAAGCATCAGTTTCAACTATCATATATGTATCGGGATTGGGTATCCCTAAGCAAGGAAGATTTTGGACTAATCTCTTAATCTTCTTGACACTTTGGGTTTGTTCATCTCCCCACGGTATAGGATTCTTTCTAAGCCTAAGATACAAAGGCTCACAAGTTTGTCTAACTTTAGGAATAAAGTCAGCAACATAATTAAGACTTCCTAAGAATCTCTGAAGCTGGGTCTTATCCTTAATTTCATCAGGAAATTTGGACGAGAATTCAATGGCTCTACATATAGGTTTGTAGGTACCTTGATATAGGTCATGGCCTAAGAATGTAATAGAGGTTTGAAAGAGCTTAATTTTCTTAGCACTAATAACCAAACCATTATTTTGCACAACTTTAAAAAATGTGGAAAGATGCTTAAAATGAGAATCAATGTCTTCAGAAAATATTAACACATCATCAATATAAACAATTGACATATAAGAATAAGGATTGAAAATATTATTCATAATATTCTGAAATTCAGATGGGGCATTTTTTAACCCAAAAGGCATAACATTCCACTCATAATGACCAAAAGGTACATTGAATGCAGTTTTATAACGATCCTTTTCATTAATCTGAATTTGCCAAAATCCAGATTTCATATCGAACTTACTATAAAGGTTTGCTTTATAAGTTCGTTTAAGGAGATCCCTTTTATTAGGGATTGGATGCCGGATCCATTTAAGGACCGAATTCAAAGGCTTATAATTAATAACAAGCCTTGGTGCACCCCTTTCTTTTTCTGCGCTATTATTAACATAAAAGGCAGAACAACTCCAAGGAGAGTTAGAGGGTCTAATAATACCATTATCAAGTAAATGGTTAATCTCAGTTTTGCAAATTTCAACCATTTCATGGTTCATTTGAATAGGTCTAGCCTTAGTAGGTATGTTTTGTTCATTAAACCCATCAATGTAGGGTAATGCAACAGAATGCTTTTTTATATTCCAAAAGGCAGTAGGAAGATTTGAACAAACTTCATTTTCAAACTTCTTTTGAAGGGAATCTACCTTAGACATTATTCCCGGGGTTTTTAAAGTTTGTTTAATTCTTTCTATAGTAATCTCTTCTTTTAAAAAAGAAATATGATTAGAAAGACAATTAATTTTAAATATAGTTTTTTCTTTTAAAAACCTACTCTCTGTAGGAGAAAGAGTTTGAACAAAAGGGAAAAACACCTCTTGACCGAGGATACAAGCATGAATGCCATCTATATCATTAGTAAAAGGTTTAAGTTGACTAATGAATGGCGTTCCTAGAATAATATCTTCATTGATATTTTCAGTGATTACAAAATCATTAGTAAAGCAAATATTGTTATTACAAATATGGGCTTTAGATAATTTGTAATCAATTTTCATTCTCTCACCAGTGGCCGAGTATAAACGAGTTGTACTCTTTTCAAGGTACTTAAGAGGAATAAGACCTTTCACTATACAGTTACGGTCGGCACCACTGTCAAATAAAGCAACCTTGTTGAGAACAAAATTTTTTGCAACAACAATTTTGACAGGAATATGTTCACTAATAGATTTAATAGTGGACACAGAAGGACCGGGATTAGTGGAAGGAGTATTATTAAGAAGACCTGGATCAACAGGTTGTTCTCCAGGGAAGTCAAATTCTTTTTCAGGAAAAGAGTCAGTCTTCTCAACAGTGTCCTGAAGGACTTGAGAAGTAAGGGATTCCATCTCGACTTTGTCAAGACGCGATTTCAACTGCCTAACTTCTTGTTTAAGAGAATTCATCTCTTGACGTAAGTCAGATATAGAGGGCTCAGCAGGTTTATCGAACCTATTGAACACTTGTTTCATACTAAAAGGTTCGATGGCCTTAGACGAAGAAGGTTTCTTTTGATCAGAACCCAGAATAATTTTCTTGAGCTCAATCAAATACTTGGCACGAGATTCATCGTCTTTGATATGATCAATAATATCAAAAAGGACTTCCTTGGAGTCCGATGTGATCATACTAAGAGTATTGGAAGGACATCCGCAAAAGACACCTTCACAAGATTCTTCGCAAGATTCTTCAGAATCTGACTGACTGTCATCAGTCTCATAAGCGACGTTGATATTTTCTTCATCACTGTATTCTTCTGAAGAGGAATTACTCGAATCAGACTCGCTTTCCTGAAGGATAGAAAAGAGTTTTTCTTTAGTATCCTCATCTAGTCCCAGAAGGTTTATTTTCTTCTTCTTCTTAGAAGATTTACACTGGTTGGCTCTATGACCAGACTTACCACAAGTCCAGCAGACATCTTCTTTATGGGAAGGTCTTTTCTTCCTAAATTTCTTTTTCTTAGGTTCATACGACCTATCTTTAGACTTGTTTTTCTTAGTCTTTCTAGATGATTTATAAGAGGACTTAGCCTTAGAATTCTTCTTAGCTTGCTTGGAAGGGGGATAGTCTATATTGCCATAACCAAAGTCTCTACAAAAACTGCCTAGTTCTGCTTTGGAGGTCAATCTATCTTTCTTAAGATGACTCTTAAGTTATAGGTCAGTACATAGCTCTAGGGCTGTGGTATTAATAAGACTAATAATATCTCCATAGGTCATAAGTTCATAGGGTATCTTACCGCCACACCTATCTCTTATTTTTGATCTAACCTTTTCGGCAAATAAGGGGGGAAGACCGCTAATAAATCTGTCTTTCCAAAAATCACTATTGCAGTCAGGTCTAGTCATAATTTTGACCATAAACTGGTCTTTATACCACCTAAAGTCACTTAGTCTAGGGCAACGAAGATTGTTAAGAATTTCAAGACTCCTATCTTGGAAGAGTTTAGGCTCTCCTACAAAGTGTTTGGCAATGTGGTAGAGCAGAGTGGCACAAGCATCCTCTCTGGTTTCAGATTCAGAAGTTTCCATATCACTAACTGTTTTAACAGTAGTAATAATGGTGGTTGCGTTGAGGATTTGAAGCTTAAGATCTTCGGTGACATAATTATCCCACCAATACCTAAGCATACCAGTAAAGCCAGCAGTGATCATGGCCGCTGCTTCTTTATCAGAAGAATTTCGCAGCTTGTAACTGGTAATACAAACGCCCATTTCGTGAAGGACACGATAGATTTGATGTTCGGCAAGACCATCAATATTCCATTCAACGATGCCTCTACCATCATGAGATGATTGAGACTGGAAACCATCTTCCTCATACTGAGTATCAGGAAAAGAGGGACGACTATAATAGTTTCTCCTATGGGGGTATCTATCGGAAAGTTTGAGAAGAGAGTTATCAGAAAGAGTTCTAACACTCTCAGCACTATTGGTGTTGTTCTCTTTAGTTGGTCGAGAACTGGACGCTTGATTAGAAGTTTCTTTTGCTTTTGAAGCATTAGAAACTTCTTTTACTTTACTTTCACTTGAAACATGAAAGTTGGCTAGCTTTTCGGTAATCTGTTCAACCAGTTTACCAGAGACAGAGATATTTTCGCTAAGTTTAGGAAACAATTCCCGGCGAAATTCAGGAGGCTTGAATATAGGATTAGGCTCTATCGTACTATTTGTACTAGGCCTAGGGATACTTAGACTAGGAGTTAGTCTAGGTTTTGTTTCTTCAATTTGAAGGGAAACAGAGTGCAACAATTTATTGGTGTAATTGTTTTGTTCTACAATTTTGTCTATGTCCGCATTAGAGGGTGTACTCGTAGGATTACTGCTTTTGAGTTTAAAAGGAGAAGCAGAAACAATGGTGTTGGAATGAGGAATTTTAATTCCTTCAAGAGGAGGAGTGACAGACTCAACAACCTTGTTGGTTTGAGTATACCACTTATTAACCAGAACTTGTAAAGACTCATTCTGGTCATCCAGTTTTCCAGTGATTTCGAACCACTTAAAATATTCAATATCACACTTCAAGCGCTTCATATCGGCAATCCATTGTTGCCCAAAAATCGCTTGCTGGCTCTTAGAATAGGTAGCAGTGTACCATTTGACCCTTAAAGCGTTTTTTGGGTCGAGCCAGAGTCTTTTTAAAGCAGCAAGATTAGGGGTATAATCTTCCTCAACTTTAATGACGTGAAGACCAGGGTCTGAATTTTGCCTTGGAGGCGCCATATCAGATTCTGTGGGACTAGAGGGTTCCTGAATAGGTTCTTGAAACTGAGATTTATAAAAAACTTTTGGGATATCTCCCGAAAAATCTACCCCATCAACTTGACTATTAATAACAGATTTATTAATAGCAGATCTAAAGGAGCAAGAACGAGTAAATACTTCTTCCCGGGGGTTTGAAGAAGTAGAACCTACGGTGAAACTTCTACGAGGTTGAGAGTTCAGAAATTTAAGGTCAACTGAACCATCGGAATTTTGGATGATTCGTTCTATTTGGCGATTCTCTGTATGAGAGGGAATGGGTTGAGTAATAGCTTCAAAGTGCCAATCAGTATTGGATAGAATGTCTTTCCACTGAAGAAGGCGAGGAACAAAGATGGTACTATGTTCATGGTTAGCTTCCATTAACATAGTCACACCTTTGGTACTCTCTATCCTTGCTTTCGGAGCAAGGGTAGTAGACATCAACCGATAATAAACGCGGTATATAACAGCTATTTCACGAGTTTCGGATTTGCTGTTCATATTAAGAGTTTTGATATTAAGCGTTAATGTATCTAACACATTAGGATCATTAATATCAACAGAGAAATTAGGATAACAATTGAAATAAACAGGGCCTCCTGCTAAATTACTTTCAAGTGCCCCTAACAAAGAATCATCAAAGTTAAGAAAACGTGTATCACGTAAAAGTGCACAAACAGGAATATTAAGTCCTTTTCTAAACAAAGGCTTAACAGCAACTTGCACAAGACCAATATGCAGATAATTAAAACTAGACTTATATCTAATTATATCATGCTCATGTAACAATTTTATAACTTCTAAAGAGTTATTAATAGCAACAGTTGATTCACACGTTTTAATATTATGCTTTTTAATGAAATTAAAGTGACCTATCTGGTAGATCTTATGAAAAGGTTCAGCAGGGATACTCCAGTTATCCAAATTAGACTCAGTTAAGGCAATCTGAGTAGATCTACAAGATAAGTTAACAGAATTTAATATATTTTGATTCATATAAGAAAAATTACTGTCCTGGAACTAATACAGAAGCAAAATCATAAGTATATAATATTCAGATAAAAGCAAATAACAAAGATCAAATTATAAAAAAGTCCTAAATCTAAATATCTAGGTTCATAATGATCTAAACGTTCTCTTGGTTTTACCTCTTCTCTCTCTAGAGTTATCTTGGCTACGGGAACACCTAAGGGTCACAATAAACGCCTACCATGGCTAACAAGAACCGCAAGGACAGGCTTGCCAACGTACACTCCGGATATTAATCGGATACCTCACACACTTAGAGAGAAATAAGTACCTCACACAAAATAGATCAAATATGAAACAAGATAAAAGATTTAATACTTAGAAATAATTTAATCAAGTTATGAGATTTCATCAAAATAACTATACTAAATATTTGCAAAAGTAATAAGCTCCGGACAGTATATGTATTTAGTTGCTCATGTTAAATACATATACAGCCATCCTGGCTCTGATACCAATTTACATTAAAACAAGGGAAAATTATCCTTATCTTTTCACATGGGGTCATATCTCTTTCTTAAAAGTAGAACCCCACAATACTGTCGGCAAAATCTAAGCCGTCCATTTGTATCTAGGAGATTAACTCTTTTGGTGTCAGAGGTCTATAAAAAGACTCTCGTCTTGTAATATGAGGCAGGTCGAATTTTCTGACTGAGAAAATTTTAGGCACTATCTCTCTTGAATAATCTCTTCGTCTCTCTTCTTGTAATCATCCCTTCCTATTGTAATATCCCCTTGTTCATGGAATAAAAAGTAAGTCTTTCATTTTCTGTTTTACTGTTTTAATTTTTCCGGTCCTGTACCCGGTAATGTTCATTAAACCCCTTTCTTTTTCTGCGCTATTATTAATGTCTAAGGTAGATTCCCTTCAAAAGAAGTTTGAAAATGAAGTTTGTTCAAATCTTCCTACTGCCTTTTGGAATATAAAAAAGCATTCTGTTGCATTACCCTACATTGATGGGTTTAATGAACAAAACATACCTACTAAGGCTAGACCTATTCAAATGAACCATGAAATAGTTGAAATTTGCAAAAGTAATAAGCTCCGGACAGTATATGTATTTAGTTGCTCATGTTAAATACATATACAGCCATCCTGGCTCTGATACCAATTTACAGGACCGGAAAAATTAAAACAGTAAAACAGTAAAACAGAAAATGAAAGACTTACTTTTTATTCCATGAACAAGGGGATATTACAATAGGAAGGGATGATTACAAGAAGAGAGACGAAGAGATTATTCAAGAGAGATAGTGCCTAAAATTTTCTCAGTCAGAAAATTCGACCTGCCTCATATTACAAGACGAGAGTCTTTTTATAGACCTCTGACACCAAAAGAGTTAATCTCCTAGATACAAATGGACGGCTTAGATTTTGCCGACAGTATTGTGGGGTTCTACTTTTAAGAAAGAGATATGACCCCATGTGAAAAGATAAGGATAAGATTCCTTATGACCCGGGGACCGTTTATGGGACCCAACCTACGGACACTAATTATGACTTGTCCTTAGTGGACAATAATTCGACCGACTTGTTTTTAGTGGACAATAATTAGACGCATACCCCTCAGTTTTTCCTTCTTTTGGAAGGTAGTGATAAAGTGGGTATTCACAGGACACTAAGTGGGCATTCCCACCGAATAGTAACTTGACTCTTCGGAAAAGTAAATATTAACTTGACTCTTCGGAAAAGTAAATATTATTCATAAAATCCTTCTAGATAAGCCTGAGCAATACCTTTAGGATTACACATGTCATCATTACTGGATTCAGCAGAGGAGGAGACTTCTTCAAGAAGTTGCATAATGGTTTCTTCATCCTGATTATCAATATCTTGAAGAGCCTTCTGAAGCTTCTTCTTCATTTCCGCCTTGGATGATTTGGATTGTGGAGTTGTCTTCCCCACTACAATTTTTCCCTTATCAAGAGTTGATACCTTAGGTTTTGGAACCCAACCTTTAACCTTTATTTCTTTGGATAGGTACCTGATCCTATCGAATTCTGCGATTTTGAAATCCCAGCTGATAATAAAAGAAATTCTTTTTTGAATATAAAATTTACACATTTTAATGTGAGAAGGGAGAGTAGTGATCTCTTGTGAAATTTGGAAATTTTCGAATTTATTGAGGAATTGTTGTGGGAGGTTTTCTAATTTTCCTCCAAAAGTCTTCCACCAGTCATAGAACCATCTGGGGATGATGGCCTTGATAACTTCAGGACTATATTTAATAAACCAAGTATGACCTGGTCTAAGATACATGAAATTATACCAAGCTTGTTGGTATGTATACCAGTTGTAAGTCTGGGGCTTATGGTTCATACTAAGACGTATGGGAGTAAGAAGATGGTCAACATGCCATTCGAAAGGAGATAAAATCTTTTTGATTGTAAACTGTGAATATAGGATGAAATCCGGGTTTCTATCAGAGTAAACATGTTCCACTTCAATGGAGTCTGTATCGACTAAGATAGCCTCAAAATAAAGGCGAGTGTGAAGGGGGTCAGGACTATCAATGTAGTTGGATGAATTATAGCAGGGCTTTATAAGGTCTTGGACTCGACCAGATTCAAACTCTTTATCGAGGGCTAAAATGGGAGAGACCTTAATGGTCAAGAATTCAAAAGTCTCAGTTGGCTGAGAAGAGGGTTTTTGAATTTGGACTTTAGGGTCCACTGCTTGGGCAAAAGACTCTGGGGTCTTCATTTCATAACTAGATTTGTTCTGGACCTTAGAAGTGGATCCAGAGGAAGATTCAGGCTTTGGGCCTGGAAGTTTTGGGAGTTCTCCTAAAACGGTAAACTTATTTTGGCTCTGGGCCGGACTAGGAAGAGGAGGAAAGGAGGGCTTTATTTGGGCCAAACTAGTAGGAACGAAAGGTCTAACTGTTGATAGTTGCCTTTCAGACTTGACGTTTTTGAACGGGCTAGTTTTTGACGACTTCATGGCCCTGAAGAAATTCTCGAGTTAGAAAATCTGGAAGAGAATTATTTTCTCCTTTTATAAAATCAATTTTGAAATCAAAGCTAGATAGTAGAGCTTGCCATCTAGCAAATATTTGTTTTGAAACAAGATTTTTAACATCTTTTTGTAAAATTTCTTTGGCCGATTTACAATCAACTCGAAGTAAAAATTCTTTGTTTACTAAATCATCTTGGAATTTAGTAATACATAGTACTATAGATAAAACTTCCTTTTTTACAGTACTATAATTTTTCTGGGTATTATTCCAGATACCAGAAGTAAACCTCACCAGTTGCTCGCAACTATTTGGTTCTATTTGCTGTTTTAGAATACCTCCGTATCCTATATCAGAAGCATCAGTTTCAACTATCATATATGCATCGGGATTGGGTATCCCTAAGCAAGGAAGATTTTGGACTAATCTCTTAATCTTCTTGACACTTTGGGTTTGTTCATCTCCCCACGGTATAGGATTCTTTCTAAGCCTAAGATACAAAGGCTCACAAGTTTGTCTAACTTTAGGAATAAAGTCAGCAACATAATTAAGACTTCCTAAGAATCTCTGAAGCTGGGTCTTATCCTTAATTTCATCAGGAAATTTGGACGAGAATTCAATGGCTCTACAGATAGGTTTGTAGGTACCTTGATATAGGTCATGGCCTAAGAATGTAATAGAGGTTTGAAAGAGCTTAATTTTCTTAGCACTAATAACCAAACCATTATTTTGCACAACTTTAAAAAATGTGGAAAGATGCTTAAAATGAGAATCAATGTCTTCAGAAAATATTAACACATCATCAATATAAACAATTGACATATAAGAATAAGGATTGAAAATATTATTCATAATATTCTGAAATTCAGATGGGGCATTTTTTAACCCAAAAGGCATAACATTCCACTCATAATGACCAAAAGGTACATTGAATGCAGTTTTATAACGATCCTTTTCATTAATCTGAATTTGCCAAAATCCAGATTTCATATCGAACTTACTATAAAGGTTTGCTTTATAAGTTCGTTTAAGGAGATCCCTTTTATTAGGGATTGGATGCCGGATCCATTTAAGGACCGAATTCAAAGGCTTATAATTAATAACAAGCCTTGGTGCACCCCTTTCTTTTTCTGCGCTATTATTAACATAAAAGGCAGAACAACTCCAAGGAGAGTTAGAGGGTCTAATAATACCATTATCAAGTAAATGGTTAATCTCAGTTTTGCAAATTTCAACCATTTCATGGTTCATTTGAATAGGTCTAGCCTTAGTAGGTATGTTTTGTTCATTAAACCCATCAATGTAGGGTAATGCAACAGAATGCTTTTTTATATTCCAAAAGGCAGTAGGAAGATTTGAACAAACTTCATTTTCAAACTTCTTTTGAAGGGAATCTACCTTAGACATTATTCCCGGGGTTTTTAAAGTTTGTTTAATTCTTTCTATAGTAATCTCTTCTTTTAAAAAAGAAATATGATTAGAAAGACAATTAATTTTAAATATAGTTTTTTCTTTTAAAAACCTACTCTCTGTAGGAGAAAGAGTTTGAACAAAAGGGAAAAACACCTCTTGACCGAGGATACAAGCATGAATGCCATCTATATCATTAGTAAAAGGTTTAAGTTGACTAATGAATGGCGTTCCTAGAATAATATCTTCATTGATATTTTCAGTGATTACAAAATCATTAGTAAAGCAAATATTGTTATTACAAATATGGGCTTTAGATAATTTGTAATCAATTTTCATTCTCTCACCAGTGGCCGAGTATAAACGAGTTGTACTCTTTTCAAGGTACTTAAGAGGAATAAGACCTTTCACTATACAGTTACGGTCGGCACCACTGTCAAATAAAGCAACCTTGTTGAGAACAAAATTTTTTGCAACAACAATTTTGACAGGAATATGTTCACTAATAGATTTAATAGTGGACACAGAAGGACCGGGATTAGTGGAAGGAGTATTATTAAGAAGACCTGGATCAACAGGTTGTTCTCCAGGGAAGTCAAATTCTTTTTCAGGAAAAGAGTCAGTCTTCTCAACAGTGTCCTGAAGGACTTGAGAAGTAAGGGATTCCATCTCGACTTTGTCAAGACGCGATTTCAACTGCCTAACTTCTTGTTTAAGAGAATTCATCTCTTGACGTAAGTCAGATATAGAGGGCTCAGCAGGTTTATCGAACCTATTGAACACTTGTTTCATACTAAAAGGTTCGATGGCCTTAGACGAAGAAGGTTTCTTTTGATCAGAACCCAGAATAATTTTCTTGAGCTCAATCAAATACTTGGCACGAGATTCATCGTCTTTGATATGATCAATAATATCAAAAAGGACTTCCTTGGAGTCCGATGTGATCATACTAAGAGTACTGGAAGGACATCCGCAAAAGACACCTTCACAAGATTCTTCGCAAGATTCTTCAGAATCTGACTGACTGTCATCAGTCTCATAAGCGACGTTGATATTTTCTTCATCACTGTATTCTTCAGAAGAGGAATTACTCGAATCAGACTCGCTTTCCTGAAGGATAGAAAAGAGTTTTTCTTTAGTATCCTCATCTAGTCCCAGAAGGTTTATTTTCTTCTTCTTCTTAGAAGATTTACACTGGTTGGCTCTATGACCAGACTTACCACAAGTCCAGCAGACATCTTCTTTATGGGAAGGTCTTTTCTTCCTAAATTTCTTTTTCTTAGGTTCATACGACCTATCTTTAGACTTGTTTTTCTTAGTCTTTCTAGATGATTTATAAGAGGACTTAGCCTTAGAATTCTTCTTAGCTTGCTTGGAAGGGGGATAGTCTATATTGCCATAACCAAAGTCTCTACAAAAACTGCCTAGTTCTGCTTTGGAGGTCAATCTATCTTTCTTAAGATGACTCTTAAGTTTTAGGTCAGTACATAGCTCTAGGGCTGTGGTATTAATAAGACTAATAATATCTCCATAGGTCATAAGTTCATAGGGTATCTTACCGCCACACCTATCTCTTATTTTTGATCTAACCTTTTCGGCAAATAAGGGGGGAAGACCGCTAATAAATCTGTCTTTCCAAAAATCACTATTGCAGTCAGGTCTAGTCATAATTTTGACCATAAATTGGTCTTTATACCACCTAAAGTCACTTAGTCTAGGGCAACGAAGATTGTTAAGAATATCAAGACTCCTATCTTGGAAGAGTTTAGGCTCTCCTACAAAGTGTTTGGCAATGTGGTAGAGCAGAGTGGCACAAGCATCCTCTCTGGTTTCAGATTCAGAAGTTTCCATATCACTAACTGTTTTAACAGTAGTAATAATGGTGGTTGCGTTGAGGATTTGAAGCTTAAGATCTTCGGTGACATAATTATCCCACCAATACCTAAGCATACCAGTAAAGCCAGCAGTGATCATGGCCGCTGCTTCTTTATCAGAAGAATTTCGCAGCTTGTAACTGGTAATACAAACGCCCATTTCGTGAAGGACACGATAGATTTGATGTTCGGCAAGACCATCAATATTCCATTCAACGATGCCTCTACCATCATGAGATGATTGAGACTGGAAACCATCTTCCTCATACTGAGTATCAGGAAAAGAGGGACGACTATAATAGTTTCTCCTATGGGGGTATCTATCGGAAAGTTTGAGAAGAGAGTTATCAGAAAGAGTTCTAACACTCTCAGCACTATTGGTGTTGTTCTCTTTAGTTGGTCGAGAACTGGACGCTTGATTAGAAGTTTCTTTTGCTTTTGAAGCATTAGAAACTTCTTTTACTTTACTTTCACTTGAAACATGAAAGTTGGCTAGCTTTTCGGTAATCTGTTCAACCAGTTTACCAGAGACAGAGATATTTTCGCTAAGTTTAGGAAACAATTCCCGGCGAAATTCAGGAGGCTTGAATATAGGATTAGGCTCTATCGTACTATTTGTACTAGGCCTAGGGATACTTAGACTAGGAGTTAGTCTAGGTTTTGTTTCTTCAATTTGAAGGGAAACAGAGTGCAACAATTTATTGGTGTAATTGTTTTGTTCTACAATTTTGTCTATGTCCGCATTAGAGGGTGTACTCGTAGGATTACTGCTTTTGAGTTTAAAAGGAGAAGCAGAAACAATGGTGTTGGAATGAGGAATTTTAATTCCTTCAAGAGGAGGAGTGACAGACTCAACAACCTTGTTGGTTTGAGTATACCACTTATTAACCAGAACTTGTAAAGACTCATTCTGGTCATCCAGTTTTCCAGTGATTTCGAACCACTTAAAATATTCAATATCACACTTCAAGCGCTTCATATCGGCAATCCATTGTTGCCCAAAAATCGCTTGCTGGCTCTTAGAATAGGTAGCAGTGTACCATCTGACCCTTAAAGCGTTTTTTGGGTCGAGCCAGAGTCTTTTTAAAGCAGCAAGATTAGGGGTATAATCTTCCTCAACTTTAATGACGTTAAGACCAGGGTCTGAATTTTGCCTTGGAGGCGCCATATCAGATTCTGTGGGACTAGAGGGTTCCTGAATAGGTTCTTGAAACTGAGATTTATAAAAAACTTTTGGGATATCTCCCGAAAAATCTACCCCATCAACTTGACTATTAATAACAGATTTATTAATAGCAGATCTAAAGGAGCAAGAACGAGTAAATACTTCTTCCCGGGGGTTTGAAGAAGTAGAACCTACGGTGAAACTTCTACGAGGTTGAGAGTTCAGAAATTTAAGGTCAACTGAACCATCGGAATTTTGGATGATTTGTTCTATTTGGCGATTCTCTGTATGAGAGGGAATGGGTTGAGTAATAGCTTCAAAGTGCCAATCAGTATTGGATAGAATGTCTTTCCACTGAAGAAGGCGAGGAACAAAGATGGTACTATGTTCATGGTTAGCTTCCATTAACATAGTCACACCTTTGGTACTCTCTATCCTTGCTTTCGGAGCAAGGGTAGTAGACATCAACCGATAATAAACGCGGTATATAACAGCTATTTCACGAGTTTCGGATTTGCTGTTCATATTAAGAGTTTTGATATTAAGCGTTAATGTATCTAACAGATTAGGATCATTAATATCAACAGAGAAATTAGGATAACAATTGAAATAAACAGGGCCTCCTGCTAAATTACTTTCAAGTGCCCCTAACAAAGAATCATCAAAGTTAAGAAAACGTGCATCACGTAAAAGTGCACAAACAGGAATATTAAGTCCTTTTCTAAACAAAGGCTTAACAGCAACTTGCACAAGACCAATATGCAGATAATTAAAACTAGACTTATATCTAATTATATCATGCTCATGTAACAATTTTATAACTTCTAAAGAGTTATTAATAGCAACAGTTGATTCACACGTTTTAATATTATGCTTTTTAATGAAATTAAAGTGACCTATCTGGTAGATCTTATGAAAAGGTTCAGCAGGGATACTCCAGTTATCCAAATTGGTATCAGAGCCAGGATGGCTGTATATGTATTTAACATGAGCAACTAAATACATATACTGTCCGGAGCTTATTACTTTTGCAAATATTTAGTATAGTTATTTTGATGAAATCTCATAACTTGATTAAATTATTTCTAAGTATTAAATCTTTTATCTTGTTTCATATTTGATCTATTTTGTGTGAGGTACTTATTTCTCTCTAAGTGTGTGAGGTATCCGATTAATATCCGGATTGTACGTTGGCAAGCCTGTCCTTGCGGTTCTTGTTAGCCATG
Source organism: Nicotiana benthamiana (assembly GCA_034376525.1). Lineage (NCBI taxonomy): Eukaryota > Viridiplantae > Streptophyta > Magnoliopsida > Solanales > Solanaceae > Nicotiana > Nicotiana benthamiana. The sequence continues at coordinate 119,168 of JAXGFW010000043.1, read as the reverse complement.
GTAGGCGTTTATTGTGACCCTTAGGTGTTCCCGTAGCCAAGATAACTCTAGAGAGAGAAGAGGTAAAACCAAGAGAACGTTTAGATCATTATGAACCTAGATATTTAGATTTAGGACTTTTTTATAATTTGATATTTGTTATTTGCTTTTATCTGAATATATTTGTACTAGGCCTAGGGATACTTAGACTAGGAGTTAGTCTAGGTTTTGTTTCTTCAATTTGAAGGGAAACAGAGTGCAACAATTTATTGGTGTAATTGTTTTGTTCTACAATTTTGTCTATGTCCGCATTAGAGGGTGTACTCGTAGGATTACTGCTTTTGAGCTTAAAATGAGAATCAATGTCTTCAGAAAATATTAACACATCATCAATATAAACAATTGACATATAAGAATAAGGATTGAAAATATTATTCATAATATTCTGAAATTCAGATGGGGCATTTTTTAACCCAAAAGGCATAACATTCCACTCATAATGACCAAAAGGTACATTGAATGCAGTTTTATAACGATCCTTTTCATTAATCTGAATTTGCCAAAATCCAGATTTCATATCGAACTTACTATAAAGGTTTGCTTTATAAGTTCGTTTAACGAGATCCCTTTTATTAGGGATTGGATGCCGGATCCATTTAAGGACCGAATTCAAAGGCTTATAATTAATAACAAGCCTTGGTGCACCCCTTTCTTTTTCTGCGCTATTATTAACATAAAAGGCAGAACAACTCCAAGGAGAGTTAGAGGGTCTAATAATACCATTATCAAGTAAATGGTTAATCTCAGTTTTGCAAATTTCAACCATTTCATGGTTCATTTGAATAGGTCTAGCCTTAGTAGGTATGTTTTGTTCATTAAACCCATCAATGTAGGGTAATGCAACAGAATGCTTTTTTATATTCCAAAAGGCAGTAGGAAGATTTGAACAAACTTCATTTTCAAACTTCTTTTGAAGGGAATCTACCTTAGACATTATTCCCGGGGTTTTTAAAGTTTGTTTAATTCTTTCTATAGTAATCTCTTCTTTTAAAAAAGAAATATGATTAGAAAGACAATTAATTTTAAATATAGTTTTTTCTTTTAAAAACCTACTCTCTGTAGGAGAAAGAGTTTGAACAAAAGGGAAAAACACCTCTTGACCGAGGATACAAGCATGAATGCCATCTATATCATTAGTAAAAGGTTTAAGTTGACTAATGAATGGCGTTCCTAGAATAATATCTTCATTGATATTTTCAGTGATTACAAAATCATTAGTAAAGCAAATATTGTTATTACAAATATGGGCTTTAGATAATTTGTAATCAATTTTCATTCTCTCACCAGTGGCCGAGTATAAACGAGTTGTACTCTTTTCAAGGTACTTAAGAGGAATAAGACCTTTCACTATACAGTTACGGTCGGCACCACTGTCAAATAAAGCAACCTTGTTGAGAACAAAATTTTTTGCAACAACAATTTTGACAGGAATATGTTCACTAATAGATTTAATAGTGGACACAGAAGGACCGGGATTAGTGGAAGGAGTATTATTAAGAAGACCTGGATCAACAGGTTGTTCTCCAGGGAAGTCAAATTCTTTTTCAGGAAAAGAGTCAGTCTTCTCAACAGTGTCCTGAAGGACTTGAGAAGTAAGGGATTCCATCTCGACTTTGTCAAGACGCGATTTCAACTGCCTAACTTCTTGTTTAAGAGAATCCATCTCTTGACGTAAGTCAGATATAGAGGGCTCAGCAGGTTTATCGAACCTATTGAACACTTGTTTCATACTAAAAGGTTCGATGGCCTTAGACGAAGAAGGTTTCTTTTGATCAGAACCCAGAATAATTTTCTTGAGCTCAATCAAATACTTGGCACGAGATTCATCGTCTTTGATATGATCAATAATATCAAAAAGGACTTCCTTGGAGTCCGATGTGATCATACTAAGAGTATTGGAAGGACATCCGCAAAAGACACCTTCACAAGATTCTTCGCAAGATTCTTCAGAATCTGACTGACTGTCATCAGTCTCATAAGCGACGTTGATATTTTCTTCATCACTGTATTCTTCAGAAGAGGAATTACTCGAATCAGACTCGCTTTCCTGAAGGATAGAAAAGAGTTTTTCTTTAGTATCCTCATCTAGTCCCAGAAGGTTTATTTTCTTCTTCTTCTTAGAAGATTTACACTGGTTGGCTCTATGACCAGACTTACCACAAGTCCAGCAGACATCTTCTTTATGGGAAGGTCTTTTCTTCCTAAATTTCTTTTTCTTAGGTTCATACGACCTATCTTTAGACTTGTTTTTCTTAGTCTTTCTAGATGATTTATAAGAGGACTTAGCCTTAGAATTCTTCTTAGCTTGCTTGGAAGGGGGATAGTCTATATTGCCATAACCAAAGTCTCTACAAAAACTGCCTAGTTCTGCTTTGGAGGTCAATCTATCTTTCTTAAGATGACTCTTAAGTTATAGGTCAGTACATAGCTCTAGGGCTGTGGTATTAATAAGACTAATAATATCTCCATAGGTCATAAGTTCATAGGGTATCTTACCGCCACACCTATCTCTTATTTTTGATCTAACCTTTTCGGCAAATAAGGGGGAAGACCGCTAATAAATCTGTCTTTCCAAAAATCACTATTGCAGTCAGGTCTAGTCATAATTTTGACCATAAACTGGTCTTTATACCACCTAAAGTCACTTAGTCTAGGGCAACGAAGATTGTTAAGAATTTCAAGACTCCTATCTTGGAAGAGTTTAGGCTCTCCTACAAAGTGTTTGGCAATGTGGTAGAGCAGAGTGGCACAAGCATCCTCTCTGGTTTCAGATTCAGAAGTTTCCATATCACTAACTGTTTTAACAGTAGTAATAATGGTGGTTGCGTTGAGGATTTGAAGCTTAAGATCTTCGGTGACATAATTATCCCACCAATACCTAAGCATACCAGTAAAGCCAGCAGTGATCATGGCCGCTGCTTCTTTATCAGAAGAATTTCGCAGCTTGTAACTGGTAATACAAACGCCCATTTCGTGAAGGACACGATAGATTTGATGTTCGGCAAGACCATCAATATTCCATTCAACGATGCCTCTACCATCATGAGATGATTGAGACTGGAAACCATCTTCCTCATACTGAGTATCAGGAAAAGAGGGACGACTATAATAGTTTCTCCTATGGGGGTATCTATCGGAAAGTTTGAGAAGAGAGTTATCAGAAAGAGTTCTAACACTCTCAGCACTATTGGTGTTGTTCTCTTTAGTTGGTCGAGAACTGGACGCTTGATTAGAAGTTTCTTTTGCTTTTGAAGCATTAGAAACTTCTTTTACTTTACTTTCACTTGAAACATGAAAGTTGGCTAGCTTTTCGGTAATCTGTTCAACCAGTTTACCAGAGACAGAGATATTTTCGCTAAGTTTAGGAAACAATTCCCGGCGAAATTCAGGAGGCTTGAATATAGGATTAGGCTCTATCGTACTATTTGTACTAGGCCTAGGGATACTTAGACTAGGAGTTAGTCTAGGTTTTGTTTCTTCAATTTGAAGGGAAACAGAGTGCAACAATTTATTGGTGTAATTGTTTTGTTCTACAATTTTGTCTATGTCCGCATTAGAGGGTGTACTCGTAGGATTACTGCTTTTGAGTTTAAAAGGAGAAGCAGAAACAATGGTGTTGGAATGAGGAATTTTAATTCCTTCAAGAGGAGGAGTGACAGACTCAACAACCTTGTTGGTTTGAGTATACCACTTATTAACCAGAACTTGTAAAGACTCATTCTGGTCATCCAGTTTTCCAGTGATTTCGAACCACTTAAAATATTCAATATCACACTTCAAGCGCTTCATATCGGCAATCCATTGTTGCCCAAAAATCGCTTGCTGGCTCTTAGAATAGGTAGCAGTGTACCATTTGACCCTTAAAGCGTTTTTTGGGTCGAGCCAGAGTCTTTTTAAAGCAGCAAGATTAGGGGTATAATCTTCCTCAACTTTAATGACGTGAAGACCAGGGTCTGAATTTTGCCTTGGAGGCGCCATATCAGATTCTGTGGGACTAGAGGGTTCCTGAATAGGTTCTTGAAACTGAGATTTATAAAAAACTTTTGGGATATCTCCCGAAAAATCTACCCCATCAACTTGACTATTAATAACAGATTTATTAATAGCAGATCTAAAGGAGCAAGAACGAGTAAATACTTCTTCCCGGGGGTTTGAAGAAGTAGAACCTACGGTGAAACTTCTACGAGGTTGAGAGTTCAGAAATTTAAGGTCAACTGAACCATCGGAATTTTGGATGATTCGTTCTATTTGGCGATTCTCTGTATGAGAGGGAATGGGTTGAGTAATAGCTTCAAAGAGCCAATCAGTATTGGATAGAATGTCTTTCCACTGAAGAAGGCGAGGAACAAAGATGGTACTATGTTCATGGTTAGCTTCCATTAACATAGTCACACCTTTGGTACTCTCTATCCTTGCTTTCGGAGCAAGGGTAGTAGACATCAACCGATAATAAACGCGGTATATAACAGCTATTTCACGAGTTTCGGATTTGCTGTTCATATTAAGAGTTTTGATATTAAGCGTTAATGTATCTAACACATTAGGATCATTAATATCAACAGAGAAATTAGGATAACAATTGAAATAAACAGGGCCTCCTGCTAAATTACTTTCAAGTGCCCCTAACAAAGAATCATCAAAGTTAAGAAAACGTGCATCACGTAAAAGTGCACAAACAGGAATATTAAGTCCTTTTCTAAACAAAGGCTTAACAGCAACTTGCACAAGACCAATATGCAGATAATTAAAACTAGACTTATATCTAATTATATCATGCTCATGTAACAATTTTATAACTTCTAAAGAGTTATTAATAGCAACAGTTGATTCACACGTTTTAATATTATGCTTTTTAATGAAATTAAAGTGACCTATCTGGTAGATCTTATGAAAAGGTTCAGCAGGGATACTCCAGTTATCCAAATTAGACTCAGTTAAGGCAATCTGAGTAGATCTAGAAGATAAGTTAACAGAATTTAATATATTTTGATTCATATAAGAAAAATTACTGTCCTGGAACTAATACAGAAGCAAAATCATAAGTATATAATATTCAGATAAAAGCAAATAACAAAGATCAAATTATAAAAAAGTCCTAAATCTAAATATCTAGGTTCATAATGATCTAAACGTTCTCTTGGTTTTACCTCTTCTCTCTCTAGAGTTATCTTGGCTACGGGAACACCTAAGGGTCACAATAAACGCCTACCATGGCTAACAAGAACCGCAAGGACAGGCTTGCCAACGTACACTCCGGATATTAATCGGATACCTCACACACTTAGAGAGAAATAAGTACCTCACACAAAATAGATCAAATATGAAACAAGATAAAAGATTTAATACTTAGAAATAATTTAATCAAGTTATGAGATTTCATCAAAATAACTATACTAAATATTTGCAAAAGTAATAAGCTCCGGACAGTATATGTATTTAGTTGCTCATGTTAAATACATATACAGCCATCCTGGCTCTGATACCAATTTACAGGACCGGAAAAATTAAAACAGTAAAACAGTAAAACAGAAAATGAAAGACTTACTTTTTATTCCATGAACAAGGGGATATTACAATAGGAAGGGATGATTACAAGAAGAGAGACGAAGAGATTATTCAAGAGAGATAGTGCCTAAAATTTTCTCAGTCAGAAAATTCGACCTGCCTCATATTACAAGACGAGAGTCTTTTTATAGACCTCTGACACCAAAAGAGTTAATCTCCTAGATACAAATGGACGGCTTAGATTTTGCCGACAGTATTGTGGGGTTCTACTTTTAAGAAAGAGATATGACCCCATGTGAAAAGATAAGGATAAGATTCCTTATGACCCGGGGACCATTTATGGGACCCAACCTACGGACACTAATTATGACTTGTCCTTAGTGGACAATAATTCGACCGACTTGTTTTTAGTGGACAATAATTAGACGCATACCCCTCAGTTTTTCCTTCTTTTGGAAGGTAGTGATAAAGTGGGTATTCACAGGACACTAAGTGGGCATTCCCACCGAATAGTAACTTGACTCTTCGGAAAAGTAAATATTAACTTGACTCTTCGGAAAAGTAAATATTATTCATAAAATCCTTCTAGATAAGCCTGAGCAATACCTTTAGGATTACACATGTCATCATTACTGGATTCAGCAGAGGAGGAGACTTCTTCAAGAAGTTGCATAATGGTTTCTTCATCCTGATTATCAATATCTTGAAGAGCCTTCTGAAGCTTCTTCTTCATTTCCGCCTTGGATGATTTGGATTGTGGAGTTGTCTTCCCCACTACAATTTTTCCCTTATCAAGAGTTGATACCTTAGGTTTTGGAACCCAACCTTTAACCTTTATTTCTTTGGATAGGTACCTGATCCTATCGAATTCTGCGATTTTGAAATCCCAGCTGATAATAAAAGAAATTCTTTTTTGAATATAAAATTTACACATTTTAATGTGAGAAGGGAGAGTAGTGATCTCTTGTGAAATTTGGAAATTTTCGAATTTATTGAGGAATTGTTGTGGGAGGTTTTCTAATTTTCCTCCAAAAGTCTTCCACCAGTCATAGAACCATCTGGGGATGATGGCCTTGATAACTTCAGGACTATATTTAATAAACCAAGTATGTCCTGGTCTAAGATACATGAAATTATACCAAGCTTGTTGGTATGTATACCAGTTGTAAGTCTGGGGCTTATGGTTCATACTAAGACGTATGGGAGTAAGAAGATGGTCAACATGCCATTCGAAAGGAGATAAAATCTTTTTGATTGTAAACTGTGAATATAGGATGAAATCCGGGTTTCTATCAGAGTAAACATGTTCCACTTCAATGGAGTCTGTATCGACTAAGATAGCCTCAAAATAAAGGCGAGTGTGAAGGGGGTCAGGACTATCAATGTAGTTGGATGAATTATAGCAGGGCTTTATAAGGTCTTGGACTCGACCAGATTCAAACTCTTTATCGAGGGCTAAAATGGGAGAGACCTTAATGGTCAAGAATTCAAAAGTCTCAGTTGGCTGAGAAGAGGGTTTTTGAATTTGGACTTTAGGGTCCACTGCTTGGGCAAAAGACTCTGGGGTCTTCATTTCATAACTAGATTTGTTCTGGACCTTAGAAGTGGATCCAGAGGAAGATTCAGGCTTTGGGCCTGGAAGTTTTGGGAGTTCTCCTAAAACGGTAAACTTATTTTGGCTCTGGGCCGGACTAGGAAGAGGAGGAAAAGAGGGCTTTATTTGGGCCAAACTAGTAGGAACGAAAGGTCTAACTGTTGATAGTTGCCTTTCAGACTTGACGTTTTTGAACGGGCTAGTTTTTGACGACTTCATGGCCCTGAAGAAATTCTCGAGTTAGAAAATCTGGAAGAGAATTATTTTCTCCTTTTATAAAATCAATTTTGAAATCAAAGCTAGATAGTAGAGCTTGCCATCTAGCAAATATTTGTTTTGAAACAAGATTTTTAACATCTTTTTGTAAAATTTCTTTGGCCGATTTACAATCAACTCGAAGTAAAAATTCTTTGTTTACTAAATCATCTTGGAATTTAGTAATACATAGTACTATAGATAAAACTTCCTTTTTTACAGTACTATAATTTTTCTGGGTATTATTCCAGATACCAGAAGTAAACCACACCAGTTGCTCGCAACTATTTGGTTCTATTTGCTGTTTTAGAATACCTCCGTATCCTATATCAGAAGCATCAGTTTCAACTATCATATATGCATCGGGATTGGGTATCCCTAAGCAAGGAAGATTTTGGACTAATCTCTTAATCTTCTTGACACTTTGGGTTTGTTCATCTCCCCACGGTATAGGATTCTTTCTAAGCCTAAGATACAAAGGCTCACAAGTTTGTCTAACTTTAGGAATAAAGTCAGCAACATAATTAAGACTTCCTAAGAATCTCTGAAGCTGGGTCTTATCCTTAATTTCATCAGGAAATTTGGACGAGAATTCAATGGCTCTAAAGATAGGTTTGTAGGTACCTTGATATAGGTCATGGCCTAAGAATCTAATAGAGGTTTGAAAGAGCTTAATTTTCTTAGCACTAATAACCAAACCATTATTTTGCACAACTTTAAAAAATGTGGAAATTGTTGTTGCAATAATCCCGGTCCTTCTGTGTCCACTATTAAATCTATTAGTGAACATATTCCTGTCAAAATTGTTGTTGCAAAAAATTTTGTTCTCAACAAGGTTGCTTTATTTGACAGTGGTGCCGACCGTAACTGTATAGTGAAAGGTCTTATTCCTCTTAAGTACCTTGAAAAGAGTACAACTCGTTTATACTCGGCCACTGGTGAGAGAATGAAAATTGATTACAAATTATCTAAAGCCCATATTTGTAATAACAATATTTGCTTTACTAATGATTTTGTAATCACTGAAAATATCAATGAAGATATTATTCTAGGAACGCCATTCATTAGTCAACTTAAACCTGGCTCTGATACCAATTTACAAGACCAGAAAAATTAAAACAGTAAAACAGTAAAACAGAAAATGAAAGACTTACTTTTTATTCCATGAACAAGGGGATATTACAATAGGAAGGGATGATTACAAGAAGAGAGACGAAGAGATTATTCAAGAGAGATAGTGCCTAAAATTTTCTCAGTCAGAAAATTCGACCTGCCTCATATTACAAGACGAGAGTCTTTTTATAGACCTCTGACACCAAAAGAGTTAATCTCCTAGATACAAATGGACGGCTTAGATTTTGCCGACAGTATTGTGGGGTTCTACTTTTAAGAAAGAGATATGACCCCATGTGAAAAGATAAGGATAAGATTCCTTATGACCCGGGGACCGTTTATGGGACCCAACCTACGGACACTAATTATGACTTGTCCTTAGTGGACAATAATTCGACCGACTTGTTTTTAGTGGACAATAATTAGACGCATACCCCTCAGTTTTTCCTTCTTCTGGAAGGTAGTGATAAAGTGGGTATTCACAGGACACTAAGTGGGCATTCCCACCGAATAGTAACTTGACTCTTCGGAAAAGTAAATATTAACTTGACTCTTCGGAAAAGTAAATATTATTCATAAAATCCTTCTAGATAAGCCTGAGCAATACCTTTAGGATTACACATGTCATCATTACTGGATTCAGCAGAGGAGGAGACTTCTTCAAGAAGTTGCATAATGGTTTCTTCATCCTGATTATCAATATCTTGAAGAGCCTTCTGAAGCTTCTTCTTCATTTCCGCCTTGGATGATTTGGATTGTGGAGTTGTCTTCCCCACTACAATTTTTCCCTTATCAAGAGTTGATACCTTAGGTTTTGGAACCCAACCTTTAACCTTTATTTCTTTGGATAGGTACCTGATCCTATCGAATTCTGCGATTTTGAAATCCCAGCTGATAATAAAAGAAATTCTTTTTTGAATATAAAATTTACACATTTTAATGTGAGAAGGGAGAGTAGTGATCTCTTGTGAAATTTGGAAATTTTCGAATTTATTGAGGAATTGTTGTGGGAGGTTTTCTAATTTTCCTCCAAAAGTCTTCCACCAGTCATAGAACCATCTGGGGATGATGGCCTTGATAACTTCAGGACTATATTTAATAAACCAAGTATGACCTGGTCTAAGATACATGAAATTATACCAAGCTTGTTGGTATGTATACCAGTTGTAAGTCTGGGGCTTATGGTTCATACTAAGACGTATGGGAGTAAGAAGATGGTCAACATGCCATTCGAAAGGAGATAAAATCTTTTTGATTGTAAACTGTGAATATAGGATGAAATCCGGGTTTCTATCAGAGTAAACATGTTCCACTTCAATGGAGTCTGTATCGACTAAGATAGCCTCAAAATAAAGGCGAGTGTGAAGGGGGTCAGGACTATCAATGTAGTTGGATGAATTATAGCAGGGCTTTATAAGGTCTTGGACTCGACCAGATTCAAACTCTTTATCGAGGGCTAAAATGGGAGAGACCTTAATGGTCAAGAATTCAAAAGTCTCAGTTGGCTGAGAAGAGGGTTTTTGAATTTGGACTTTAGGGTCCACTGCTTGGGCAAAAGACTCTGGGGTCTTCATTTCATAACTAGATTTGTTATGGACCTTAGAAGTGGATCCAGAGGAAGATTCAGGCTTTGGGCCTGGAAGTTTTGGGAGTTCTCCTAAAACGGTAAACTTATTTTGGCTCTGGGCCGGACTAGGAAGAGGAGGAAAAGAGGGCTTTATTTGGGCCAAACTAGTAGGAACGAAAGGTCTAACTGTTGATAGTTGCCTTTCAGACTTGACGTTTTTGAACGGGCTAGTTTTTGACGACTTCATGGCCCTGAAGAAATTCTCGAGTTAGAAAATCTGGAAGAGAATTATTTTCTCCTTTTATAAAATCAATTTTGAAATCAAAGCTAGATAGTAGAGCTTGCCATCTAGCAAATATTTGTTTTGAAACAAGATTTTTAACATCTTTTTGTAAAATTTCTTTGGCCGATTTACAATCAACTCGAAGTAAAAATTCTTTGTTTACTAAATCATCTTGGAATTTAGTAATACATAGTACTATAGATAAAACTTCCTTTTTTACAGTACTATAATTTTTCTGGGTATTATTCCAGATACCAGAAGTAAACCTCATCAGTTGCTCGCAACTATTTGGTTCTATTTGCTGTTTTAGAATACCTCCGTATCCTATATCAGAAGCATCAGTTTCAACTATAATATATGCATCGGGATTGGGTATCCCTAAGCAAGGAAGATTTTGGACTAATCTCTTAATCTTCTTGACACTTTGGGTTTGTTCATCTCCCCACGGTATAGGATTCTTTCTAAGCCTAAGATACAAAGGCTCACAAGTTTGTCTAACTTTAGGAATAAAGTCAGCAACATAATTAAGACTTCCTAAGAATCTCTGAAGCTGGGTCTTATCCTTAATTTCACCAGGAAATTTGGACGAGAATTCAATGGCTCTACAGATAGGTTTGTAGGTACCTTGATATAGGTCATGGCCTAAGAATCTAATAGAGGTTTGAAAGAGCTTAATTTTCTTAGCACTAATAACCAAACCATTATTTTGCACAACTTTAAAAAATGTGGAAAGATGCTTAAAATGAGAATCAATGTCTTCAGAAAATATTAACACATCATCAATATAAACAATTGACATATAAGAATAAGGATTGAAAATATTATTCATAATATTCTGAAATTCAGATGGGGCATTTTTTAACCCAAAAGGCATAACATTCCACTCATAATGACCAAAAGGTACATTGAATGCAGTTTTATAACGATCCTTTTCATTAATCTGAATTTGCCAAAATCCAGATTTCATATCGAACTTACTATAAAGGTTTGCTTTATAAGTTCGTTTAAGGAGATCCCTTTTATTAGGGATTGGATGCCGGATCCATTTAAGGACCGAATTCAAAGGCTTATAATTAATAACAAGCCTTGGTGCACCCCTTTCTTTTTCTGCGCTATTATTAACATAAAAGGCAGAACAACTCCAAGGAGAGTTAGAGGGTCTAATAATACCATTATCAAGTAAATGGTTAATCTCAGTTTTGCAAATTTCAACCATTTCATGGTTCATTTGAATAGGTCTAGCCTTAGTAGGTACGTTTTGTTCATTAAACCCATCAATGTTTTGTTCATTAAATTTTCTCAGTCAGAAAATTCGACCTCTTGAATAATCTCTTCGTCTCTCTTCTTGTAATCATCCCTTCCTATTGTAATATCCCCTTGTTCATGGAATAAAAAGTAAGTCTTTCATTTTCTGTTTTACTGTTTTACTGTTTTAATTTTTCCGGTCCTGTAAATTGGTATCAGAGCCAGGATGGCTGTATATGTATTTAACATGAGCAACTAAATACATATACTGTCCGGAGCTTATTACTTTTGCAAATATTTAGTATAGTTATTTTGATGAAATCTCATAACTTGATTAAATTATTTCTAAGTATTAAATCTTTTATCTTGTTTCATATTTGATCTATTTTGTGTGAGGTACTTATTTCTCTCTAAGTGTGTGAGGTATCCGATTAATATCCGGAGTGTACGTTGGCAAGCCTGTCCTTGCGGTTCTTGTTAGCCATGGTAGGCGTTTATTGTGACCAGTTTGAAAATGAAGTTTGTTCAAATCTTCCTACTGCCTTTTGGAATATAAAGAAGCATTCTGTTGCATTACCCTACATTGATGGGTTTAATGAACAAAACATACCTACTAAGGCTAGACCTATTCAAATGAACCATGAAATGGTTGAAATTTGCAAAACTGAGATTAACCATTTACTTGATAATGGTATTATTAGACCCTCTAACTCTCCTTGGAGTTGTTCTGCCTTTTATGTTAATAATAGCGCAGAAAAAGAAAGGGGTGCACCAAGGCTTGTTATTAATTATAAGCCTTTGAATTCGGTCCTTAAATGGATCCGGCATCCAATCCCTAATAAAAGGGATCTCCTTAAACGAACTTATAAAGCAAACCTTTATAGTAAGTTCGATATGAAATCTGGATTTTGGCAAATTCAGATTAATGAAAAGGATCGTTATAAAACTGCATTCAATGTACCTTTTGGTCATTATGAGTGGAATGTTATGCCTTTTGGGTTAAAAAATGCCCCATCTGAATTTCAGAATATTATGAATAATATTTTCAATCCTTATTCTTATATGTCAATTGTTTATATTGATGATGTGTTAATATTTTCTGAAGACATTGATTCTCATTTTAAGCATCTTTCCACATTTTTTAAAGTTGTGCAAAATAATGGTTTGGTTATTAGTGCTAAGAAAATTAAGCTCTTTCAAACCTCTATTAGATTCTTAGGCCATGACCTATATCAAGGTACCTACAAACCTATCTGTAGAGCCATTGAATTCTCGTCCAAATTTCCTGATGAAATTAAGGATAAGACCCAGCTTCAGAGATTCTTAGGAAGTCTTAATTATGTTGCTGACTTTATTCCTAAAGTTAGACAAACTTGTGAGCCTTTGTATCTTAGGCTTAGAAAGAATCCTATACCGTGGGGAGATGAACAAACCCAAAGTGTCAAGAAGATTAAGAGATTAGTCCAAAATCTTCCTTGCTTAGGGATACCCAATCCCGATGCATATATGATAGTTGAAACTGATGCTTCTGATATAGGATACGGAGGTATTCTAAAACAGCAAATAGAACCAAATAGTTGCGAGCAACTGGTGTGGTTTACTTCTGGTATCTGGAATAATACCCAGAAAAATTATAGTACTGTAAAAAAGGAAGTTTTATCTATAGTACTATGTATTACTAAATTCCAAGATGATTTAGTAAACAAAGAATTTTTACTTCGAGTTGATTGTAAATCGGCCAAAGAAATTTTACAAAAAGATGTTAAAAATCTTGTTTCAAAACAAATATTTGCTAGATGGCAAGCTCTACTATCTAGCTTTGATTTCAAAATTGATTTTATAAAAGGAGAAAATAATTCTCTTCCAGATTTTCTAACTCGAGAATTTCTTCAGGGCCATGAAGTCGTCAAAAACTAGCCCGTTCAAAAACGTCAAGTCTGAAAGGCAACTATCAACAGTTAGACCTTTCGTTCCTACTAGTTTGGCCCAAATAAAGCCCTCTTTTCCTCCTCTTCCTAGTCCGGCCCAGAGCCAAAATAAGTTTACCGTTTTAGGAGAACTCCCAAAACTTCCAGGCCCAAAGCCTGAATCTTCCTCTGGATCCACTTCTAAGGTCCAGAACAAATCTAGTTATGAAATGAAGACCCCAGAGTCTTTTGCCCAAGCAGTGGACCCTAAAGTCCAAATTCAAAAACCCTCTTCTCAGCCAACTGAGACTTTTGAATTCTTGACCATTAAGGTCTCTCCCATTTTAGCCCTCGATAAAGAGTTTGAATCTGGTCGAGTCCAAGACCTTATAAAGCCCTGCTATAATTCATCCAACTACATTGATAGTCCTGACCCCCTTCACACTCGCCTTTATTTTGAGGCTATCTTAGTCGATACAGACTCCATTGAAGTGGAACATGTTTACTCTGATAGAAACCCGGATTTCATCCTATATTCACAGTTTACAATCAAAAAGATTTTATCTCCTTTCGAATGGCATGTTGACCATCTTCTTACTCCCATACGTCTTAGTATGAACCATAAGCCCCAGACTTACAACTGGTATACATACCAACAAGCTTGGTATAATTTCATGTATCTTAGACCAGGACATACTTGGTTTATTAAATATAGTCCTGAAGTTATCAAGGCCATCATCCCCAGATGGTTCTATGACTGGTGGAAGACTTTTGGAGGAAAATTAGAAAACCTCCCACAACAATTCCTCAATAAATTCGAAAATTTCCAAATTTCACAAGAGATCACTACTCTCCCTTCTCACATTAAAATGTGTAAATTTTATATTCAAAAAAGAATTTCTTTTATTATCAGCTGGGATTTCAAAATCGCAGAATTCGATAGGATCAGGTACCTATCCAAAGAAATAAAGGTTAAAGGTTGGGTTCCAAAACCTAAGGTATCAACTCTTGATAAGGGAAAAATTGTAGTGGGGAAGACAACTCCACAATCCAAATCATCCAAGGCGGAAATGAAGAAGAAGCTTCAGAAGGCTCTTCAAGATATTGATAATCAGGATGAAGAAACCATTATGCAACTTCTTGAAGAAGTCTCCTCCTCTGCTGAATCCAGTAATGATGACATGTGTAATCCTAAAGGTATTGCTCAGGCTTATCTAGAAGGATTTTATGAATAATATTTACTTTTCCGAAGAGTCAAGTTAATATTTACTTTTCCGAAGAGTCAAGTTACTATTCGGTGGGAATGCCCACTTAGTGTCCTGTAAATTGGTATCAGAGCCAGGATGGCTGTATATGTATTTAACATGAGCAACTAAATACATATACTGTCCGGAGCTTATTACTTTTGCAAATATTTAGTATAGTTATTTTGATGAAATCTCATAACTTGATTAAATTATTTCTAAGTATTAAATCTTTTATCTTGTTTCATATTTGATCTATTTTGTGTGAGGTACTTATTTCTCTCTAAGTGTGTGAGGTATCCGATTAATATCCGGAGTGTACGTTGGCAAGCCTGTCCTTGCGGTTCTTGTTAGCCATGGTAGGCGTTTATTGTGACCCTTAGGTGTTCCCGTAGCCAAGATAACTCTAGAGAGAGAAGAGGTAAAACCAAGAGAACGTTTAGATCATTATGAACCTAGATATTTAGATTTAGGACTTTTTTATAATTTGATCTTTGTTATTTGCTTTTATCTGAATATTATATACTTATGATTTTGCTTCTGTATTAGTTCCAGGACAGTAATTTTTCTTATATGAATCAAAATATATTAAAATCTGTTAACTTATCTTCTAGATCTACTCAGATTGCCTTAACTGAGTCTAATTTGGATAACTGGAGTATCCCTGCTGAACCTTTTCATAAGATCTACCAGATATGTCACTTTAATTTCATTAAAAAGCATAATATTAAAACGTGTGAATCAACTGTTGCTATTAATAACTCTTTAGAAGTTATAAAATTGTTACATGAGCATGATATAATTAGATATAAGTCTAGTTTTAATTATCTGCATATTGGTCTTGTGCAAGTTGCTGTTAAGCCTTTGTTTAGAAAAGGACTTAATATTCCTGTTTGTGCACTTTTACGTGATGCACGTTTTCTTAACTTTGATGATTCTTTGTTAGGGGCACTTGAAAGTAATTTAGCAGGAGGCCCTGTTTATTTCAATTGTTATCCTAATTTCTCTGTTGATATTAATGATCCTAATGTGTTAGATACATTAACGCTTAATATCAAAACTCTTAATATGAACAGCAAATCCGAAACTCGTGAAATAGCTGTTATATACCGCGTTTATTATCGGTTGATGTCTACTACCCTTGCTCCGAAAGCAAGGATAGAGAGTACCAAAGGTGTGACTATGTTAATGGAAGCTAACCATGAACATAGTACCATCTTTGTTCCTCGCCTTCTTCAGTGGAAAGACATTCTATCCAATACTGATTGGCACTTTGAAGCTATTACTCAACCCATTCCCTCTCATACAGAGAATCGCCAAATAGAACGAATCATCCAAAATTCCGATGGTTCAGTTGACCTTAAATTTCTGAACTCTCAACCTCGTAGAAGTTTCACCGTAGGTTCTACTTCTTCAAACCCCCGGGAAGAAGTATTTACTCGTTCTTGCTCCTTTAGATCTGCTATTAATAAATCTGTTATTAATAGTCAAGTTGATGGGGTAGATTTTTCGGGAGATATCCCAAAAGTTTTTTATAAATCTCAGTTTCAAGAACCTATTCAGGAACCCTCTAGTCCCACAGAATCTGATATGGCGCCTCCAAGGCAAAATTCAGACCCTGGTCTTCACGTCATTAAAGTTGAGGAAGATTATACCCCTAATCTTGCTGCTTTAAAAAGACTCTGGCTCGACCCAAAAAACGCTTTAAGGGTCAAATGGTACACTGCTACCTATTCTAAGAGCCAGCAAGCGATTTTTGGGCAACAATGGATTGCCGATATGAAGCGCTTGAAGTGTGATATTGAATATTTTTAGTGGTTCGAAATCACTAGAAAACTGGATGACCAGAATGAGTCTTTACAAGTTCTGGTTAATAAGTGGTATACTCAAACCAACAAGGTTGTTGAGTCTGTCACTCCTCCTCTTGAAGGAATTAAAATTCCTCATTCCAACACCATTGTTTCTGCTTCTCCTTTTAAACTCAAAAGCAGTAATCCTACGAGTACACCCTCTAATGCGGACATAGACAAAATTGTAGAACAAAACAATTACACCAACAAATTGTTGCACTCTGTTTCCCTTCAAATTGAAGAAACAAAACCTAGACTAACTCCTAGTCTAAGTATCCCTAGGCCTAGTACAAATAGTACGATAGAGCCTAATCCTATATTCAAGCCTCCTGAATTTCGCCGGGAATTGTTTCCTAAACTTAGCGAAAATATCTCTGTCTCTGGTAAACTGGTTGAACAGATTACCGAAAAGCTAGCCAACTTTCATGTTTCAAGTGAAAGTAAAGTAAAAGAAGTTTCTAATGCTTCAAAAGCAAAAGAAACTTCTAATCAAGCGTCCAGTTCTCGACCAACTAAAGAGAACAAAACCAATAGTGCTGAGAGTGTTAGAACTCTTTCTGATAACTCTCTTCTCAAACTTTCCGATAGATACCCCCATAGGAGAAACTATTATAGTCGTCCCTCTTTTCCTGATACTCAGTATGAGGAAGATGGTTTCCAGTCTCAATCATCTCATGATGGTAGAGGCATCGTTGAATGGAATATTGATGGTCTTGCCGAACATCAAATCTATCGTGTCCTTCACGAAATGGGCGTTTGTATTACCAGTTACAAGCTGCGAAATTCTTCTGATAAAGAAGCAGCGGCCATGATCACTGCTGGCTTTACTGGTATGCTTAGGTATTGGTGGGATAATTATGTCACCGAAGATCTTAAGCTTCAAATCCTCAACGCAACCACCATTATTACTACTGTTAAAACAGTTAGTGATATGGAAACTTCTGAATCTGAAACCAGAGAGGATGCTTGTGCCACTCTGCTCTACCACATTGCCAAACACTTTGTAGGAGAGCCTAAACTCTTCCAAGATAGGAGTCTTGAAATTCTTAACAATCTTCGTTGCCCTAGACTAAGTGACTTTAGGTGGTATAAAGACCAGTTTATGGTCAAAATTATGACTAGACCTGACTGCAATAGTGATTTTTGGAAAGACAGATTTATTAGCGGTCTTCCCCCCTTATTTGCCGAAAAGGTTAGATCAAAAATAAGAGATAGGTGTGGCGGTAAGATACCCTATGAACTTATGACCTATGGAGATATTATTAGTCTTATTAATACCACAGCCCTAGAGCTATGTACTGACCTAAAACTTAAGAGTCATCTTAAGAAAGATAGATTGACCTCCAAAGCAGAACTAGGCAGTTTTTGTAGAGACTTTGGTTATGGCAATATAGACTATCCCCCTTCCAAGCAAGCTAAGAAGAATTCTAAGGCTAAGTCCTCTTATAAATCATCTAGAAAGACTAAGAAAAACAAGTCTAAAGATAGGTCGTATGAACCTAAGAAAAAGAAATTTAGGAAGAAAAGACCTTCCCATAAAGAAGATGTCTGCTGGACTTGTGGTAAGTCTGGTCATAGAGCCAACCAGTGTAAATCTTCTAAGAAGAAGAAGAAAATAAACCTTCTGGGACTAGATGAGGATACTAAAGAAAAACTCTTTTCTATCCTTCAGGAAAGCAAGTCTGATTCGAGTAATTCCTCTTCTGAAGAATACAGTGATGAAGAAAATATCAACGTCGCTTATGAGACTGATGACAGTCAGTCAGATTCTGAAGAATCTTGCGAAGAATCTTGTGAAGGTGTCTTTTGCGGATGTCCTTCCAATACTCTTAGTATGATCACATCGGACTCCAAGGAAGTCCTTTTTGATATTATTGATCATATCAAAGACGATGAATCTCGTGCCAAGTATTTGATTGAGCTCAAGAAAATTATTCTGGGTTCTGATCAAAAGAAACCTTCTTCGTCTAAGGCCATCGAACCTTTTAGTATGAAACAAGTGTTCAATAGGTTCGATAAACCTGCTGAGCCCTCTATATCTGACTTACGTCAAGAGATGAATTCTCTTAAACAAGAAGTTAGGCAGTTGAAATCGCGTCTTGACAAAGTCGAGATGGAATCCCTTACTTCTCAAGTCCTTCAGGACACTGTTGAGAAGACTGACTCTTTTCCTGAAAAAGAATTTGACTTCCCTGGAGAACAACCTGTTGATCCAGGTCTTCTTAATAATACTCCTTCCACTAATCCCGGTCCTTCTGTGTCCACTATTAAATCTATTAGTGAACATATTCCTGTCAAAATTGTTGTTGCAAAAAATTTTGTTCTCAACAAGGTTGCTTTATTTGACAGTGGTGCCGACCGTAACTGTATAGTGAAAGGTCTTATTCCTCTTAAGTACCTTGAAAAGAGTACAACTCGTTTATACTCGGCCACTGGTGAGAGAATGAAAATTGATTACAAATTATCTAAAGCCCATATTTGTAATAACAATATTTGCTTTACTAATGATTTTGTAATCACTGAAAATATCAATGAAGATATTATTCTAGGAACGCCATTCATTAGTCAACTTAAACCTTTTACTAATGATATAGATGGCATTCATGCTTGTATCCTCGGTCAAGAGGTGTTTTTCCCTTTTGTTCAAACTCTTTCTCCTACAGAGAGTAGGTTTTTAAAAGAAAAAACTATATTTAAAATTAATTGTCTTTCTAATCATATTTCTTTTTTAAAAGAAGAGATTACTATAGAAAGAATTAAACAAACTTTAAAAACCCCGGGAATAATGTCTAAGGTAGATTCCCTTCAAAAGAAGTTTGAAAATGAAGTTTGTTCAAATCTTCCTACTGCCTTTTGGAATATAAAAAAGCATTCTGTTGCATTACCCTACATTGATGGGTTTAATGAACAAAACATACCTACTAAGGCTAGACCTATTCAAATGAACCATGAAATGGTTGAAATTTGCAAAACTGAGATTAACCATTTACTTGATAATGGTATTATTAGACCCTCTAACTCTCCTTGGAGTTGTTCTGCCTTTTATGTTAATAATAGCGCAGAAAAAGAAAGGGGTGCACCAAGGCTTGTTATTAATTATAAGCCTTTGAATTCGGTCCTTAAATGGATCCGGCATCCAATCCCTAATAAAAGGGATCTCCTTAAACGAACTTATAAAGCAAACCTTTATAGTAAGTTCGATATGAAATCTGGATTTTGGCAAATTCAGATTAATGAAAAGGATCGTTATAAAACTGCATTCAATGTACCTTTTGGTCATTATGAGTGGAATGTTATGCCTTTTGGGTTAAAAAATGCCCCATCTGAATTTCAGAATATTATGAATAATATTTTCAATCCTTATTCTTATATGTCAATTGTTTATATTGATGATGTGTTAATATTTTCTGAAGACATTGATTCTCATTTTAAGCATCTTTCCACATTTTTTAAAGTTGTGCAAAATAATGGTTTGGTTATTAGTGCTAAGAAAATTAAGCTCTTTCAAACCTCTATTAGATTCTTAGGCCATGACCTATATCAAGGTACCTACAAACCTATCTGTAGAGCCATTGAATTCTCGTCCAAATTTCCTGATGAAATTAAGGATAAGACCCAGCTTCAGAGATTCTTAGGAAGTCTTAATTATGTTGCTGACTTTATTCCTAAAGTTAGACAAACTTGTGAGCCTTTGTATCTTAGGCTTAGAAAGAATCCTATACCGTGGGGAGATGAACAAACCCAAAGTGTCAAGAAGATTAAGAGATTAGTCCAAAATCTTCCTTGCTTAGGGATACCCAATCCCGATGCATATATGATAGTTGAAACTGATGCTTCTGATATAGGATACGGAGGTATTCTAAAACAGCAAATAGAACCAAATAGTTGCGAGCAACTGGTGAGGTTTACTTCTGGTATCTGGAATAATACCCAGAAAAATTATAGTACTGTAAAAAAGGAAGTTTTATCTATAGTACTATGTATTACTAAATTCCAAGATGATTTAGTAAACAAAGAATTTTTACTTCGAGTTGATTGTAAATCGGCCAAAGAAATTTTACAAAAAGATGTTAAAAATCTTGTTTCAAAACAAATATTTGCTAGATGGCAAGCTCTACTATCTAGCTTTGATTTCAAAATTGATTTTATAAAAGGAGAAAATAATTCTCTTCCAGATTTTCTAACTCGAGAATTTCTTCAGGGCCATGAAGTCGTCAAAAACTAGCCCGTTCAAAAACGTCAAGTCTGAAAGGCAACTATCAACAGTTAGACCTTTCGTTCCTACTAGTTTGGCCCAAATAAAGCCCTCTTTTCCTCCTCTTCCTAGTCCGGCCCAGAGCCAAAATAAGTTTACCGTTTTAGGAGAACTCCCAAAACTTCCAGGCCCAAAGCCTGAATCTTCCTCTGGATCCACTTCTAAGGTCCAGAACAAATCTAGTTATGAAATGAAGACCCCAGAGTCTTTTGCCCAAGCAGTGGACCCTAAAGTCCAAATTCAAAAACCCTCTTCTCAGCCAACTGAGACTTTTGAATTCTTGACCATTAAGGTCTCTCCCATTTTAGCCCTCGATAAAGAGTTTGAATCTGGTCGAGTCCAAGACCTTATAAAGCCCTGCTATAATTCATCCAACTACATTGATAGTCCTGACCCCCTTCACACTCGCCTTTATTTTGAGGCTATCTTAGTCGATACAGACTCCATTGAAGTGGAACATGTTTACTCTGATAGAAACCCGGATTTCATCCTATATTCACAGTTTACAATCAAAAAGATTTTATCTCCTTTCGAATGGCATGTTGACCATCTTCTTACTCCCATACGTCTTAGTATGAACCATAAGCCCCAGACTTACAACTGGTATACATACCAACAAGCTTGGTATAATTTCATGTATCTTAGACCAGGTCATACTTGGTTTATTAAATATAGTCCTGAAGTTATCAAGGCCATCATCCCCAGATGGTTCTATGACTGGTGGAAGACTTTTGGAGGAAAATTAGAAAACCTCCCACAACAATTCCTCAATAAATTCGAAAATTTCCAAATTTCACAAGAGATCACTACTCTCCCTTCTCACATTAAAATGTGTAAATTTTATATTCAAAAAAGAATTTCTTTTATTATCAGCTGGGATTTCAAAATCGCAGAATTCGATAGGATCAGGTACCTATCCAAAGAAATAAAGGTTAAAGGTTGGGTTCCAAAACCTAAGGTATCAACTCTTGATAAGGGAAAAATTGTAGTGGGGAAGACAACTCCACAATCCAAATCATCCAAGGCGGAAATGAAGAAGAAGCTTCAGAAGGCTCTTCAAGATATTGATAATCAGGATGAAGAAACCATTATGCAACTTCTTGAAGAAGTCTCCTCCTCTGCTGAATCCAGTAATGATGACATGTGTAATCCTAAAGGTATTGCTCAGGCTTATCTAGAAGGATTTTATGAATAATATTTACTTTTCCGAAGAGTCAAGTTAATATTTACTTTTCCGAAGAGTCAAGTTACTATTCGGTGGGAATGCCCACTTAGTGTCCTGTGAATACCCACTTTATCACTACCTTCCAAAAGAAGGAAAAACTGAGGGGTATGCGTCTAATTATTGTCCACTAAAAACAAGTCGGTCGAATTATTGTCCACTAAGGACAAGTCATAATTAGTGTCCGTAGGTTGGGTCCCATAAACGGTCCCCGGGTCATAAGGAATCTTATCCTTATCTTTTCACATGGGGTCATATCTCTTTCTTAAAAGTAGAACCCCACAATACTGTCGGCAAAATCTAAGCCGTCCATTTGTATCTAGGAGATTAACTCTTTTGGTGTCAGAGGTCTATAAAAAGACTCTCGTCTTGTAATATGAGGCAGGTCGAATTTTCTGACTGAGAAAATTTTAGGCACTATCTCTCTTGAATAATCTCTTCGTCTCTCTTCTTGTAATCATCCCTTCCTATTGTAATATCCCCTTGTTCATGGAATAAAAAGTAAGTCTTTCATTTTCTGTTTTACTGTTTTACTGTTTTAATTTTTCCGGTCCTGTAAATTGGTATTGTTATTACAAATATGGGCTTTAGATAATTTGTAATCAATTTTCATTCTCTCACCAGTGGCCGAGTATAAACGAGTTGTACTCTTTTCAAGGTACTTAAGAGGAATAAGACCTTTCACTATACAGTTACGGTCGGCACCACTGTCAAATAAAGCAACCTTGTTGAGAACAAAATTTTTTGCAACAACAATTTTGACAGGAATATGTTCACTAATAGATTTAATAGTGGACACAGAAGGACCGGGATTAGTGGAAGGAGTATTATTAAGAAGACCTGGATCAACAGGTTGTTCTCCAGGGAAGTCAAATTCTTTTTCAGGAAAAGAGTCAGTCTTCTCAACAGTGTCCTGAAGGACTTGAGAAGTAAGGGATTCCATCTCGACTTTGTCAAGACGCGATTTCAACTGCCTAACTTCTTGTTTAAGAGAATTCATCTCTTGACGTAAGTCAGATATAGAGGGCTCAGCAGGTTTATCGAACCTATTGAACACTTGTTTCATACTAAAAGGTTCGATGGCCTTAGACGAAGAAGGTTTCTTTTGATCAGAACCCAGAATAATTTTCTTGAGCTCAATCAAATACTTGGCACGAGATTCATCGTCTTTGATATGATCAATAATATCAAAAAGGACTTCCTTGGAGTCCGATGTGATCATACTAAGAGTATTGGAAGGACATCCGCAAAAGACACCTTCACAAGATTCTTCGCAAGATTCTTCAGAATCTGACTGACTGTCATCAGTCTCATAAGCGACGTTGATATTTTCTTCATCACTGTATTCTTCAGAAGAGGAATTACTCGAATCAGACTCGCTTTCCTGAAGGATAGAAAAGAGTTTTTCTTTAGTATCCTCATCTAGTCCCAGAAGGTTTATTTTCTTCTTCTTCTTAGAAGATTTACACTGGTTGGCTCTATGACCAGACTTACCACAAGTCCAGCAGACATCTTCTTTATGGGAAGGTCTTTTCTTCCTAAATTTCTTTTTCTTAGGTTCATACGACCTATCTTTAGACTTGTTTTTCTTAGTCTTTCTAGATGATTTATAAGAGGACTTAGCCTTAGAATTCTTCTTAGCTTGCTTGGAAGGGGGATAGTCTATATTGCCATAACCAAAGTCTCTACAAAAACTGCCTAGTTCTGCTTTGGAGGTCAATCTATCTTTCTTAAGATGACTCTTAAGTTTTAGGTCAGTACATAGCTCTAGGGCTGTGGTATTAATAAGACTAATAATATCTCCATAGGTCATAAGTTCATAGGGTATCTTACCGCCACACCTATCTCTTATTTTTGATCTAACCTTTTCGGCAAATAAGGGGGGAAGACCGCTAATAAATCTGTCTTTCCAAAAATCACTATTGCAGTCAGGTCTAGTCATAATTTTGACCATAAACTGGTCTTTATACCACCTAAAGTCACTTAGTCTAGGGCAACGAAGATTGTTAAGAATTTCAAGACTCCTATCTTGGAAGAGTTTAGGCTCTCCTACAAAGTGTTTGGCAATGTGGTAGAGCAGAGTGGCACAAGCATCCTCTCTGGTTTTGCCTTCAAGACTCCTATCTTGGAGTCTTATTTCAAGACTCCTATCTTGGAAGAGTTTAGGCTCTCCTACAAAGTGTTTGGCAATGTGGTAGAGCAGAGTGGCACAAGCATCCTCTCTGGTTTCAGATTCAGAAGTTTCCATATCACTAACTGTTTTAACAGTAGTAATAATGGTGGTTGCGTTGAGGATTTGAAGCTTAAGATCTTCGGTGACATAATTATCCCACCAATACCTAAGCATACCAGTAAAGCCAGCAGTGATCATGGCCGCTGCTTCTTTATCAGAAGAATTTCGCAGCTTGTAACCGGTAATACAAACGCCCATTTCGTGAAGGACACGATAGATTTGAGTCTTTGGAAAATATCTCTGTCTCTGGAAAACTGGATGACCAGAATGAGTCTTTACAAGTTCTGGTTAATAAGTGGTATACTCAAACCAACAAGGTTGTTGAGTCGGTCACTCCTACCAAATAGTTGCGAGCAACTGGTGAGGTTTACTTCTGGTATCTGGAATAATACCCAGAAAAATTATAGTACTGTAAAAAAGGAAGTTTTATCTATAGTACTATATATTACTAAATTCCAAGATGATTTAGTAAACAAAGAATTTTTACTTCGAGTTGATTGTAAATCGGCCAAAGAAATTTTACAAAAAGATGTTAAAAATCTTGTTTCAAAACAAATATTTGCTAGATGGCAAGCTCTACTATCTAGCTTTGATTTCAAAATTGATTTTATAAAAGGAGAAAATAATTCTCTTCCAGATTTTCTAACTCGAGAATTTCTTCAGGGCCATGAAGTCGTCAAAAACTAGCCCGTTCAAAAACGTCAAGTCTGAAAGGCAACTATCAACAGTTAGACCTTTCGTTCCTACTAGTTTGGCCCAAATAAAGCCCTCTTTTCCTCCTCTTCCTAGTTCGGCCCAGAGCCAAAATAAGTTTACCATTTTAGGAGAACTCCCAAAACTTCCAGGCCCAAAGCCTGAATCTTCCTCTGGATCCACTTCTATGGTCCAGAACAAATCTAGTTATGAAATGAAGACCCCAGAGTCTTTTGCCCAAGCAGTGGACCCTAAAGTCCAAATTCAAAAACCCTCTTCTCAGCCAACTGAGACTTTTGAATTCTTGACCATTAAGGTCTCTCCCATTTTAGCCCTCGATAAAGAGTTTGAATCTGGTCGAGTCCAAGACCTTATAAAGCCCTGCTATAATTCATCCAACTACATTGATAGTCCTGACCCCCTTCACACTCGCCTTTATTTTGAGGCTATCTTAGTCGATACAGACTCCATTGAAGTGGAACATGTTTACTCTGATAGAAACCCGGATTTCATCCTATATTCACAGTTTACAATCAAAAAGATTTTATCTCCTTTCGAATGGCATGTTGACCATCTTCTTACTCCCATACGTCTTAGTATGAACCATAAGCCCCAGACTTACAACTGGTATACATACCAACAAGCTTGGTATAATTTCATGTATCTTAGACCAGGTCATACTTGGTTTATTAAATATAGTCCTGAAGTTATCAAGGCCATCATCCCCAGATGGTTCTATGACTGGTGGAAGACTTTTGGAGGAAAATTAGAAAACCTCCCACAACAATTCCTCAATAAATTCTAAAATTTCCAAATTTCACAAGAGATCACTACTCTCCCTTCTCACATTAAAATGTGTAAATTTTATATTCAAAAAAGAATTTCTTTTATTATCAGCTGGGATTTCAAAATCGCAGAATTCGATAGGATCAGGTACCTATCCAAAGAAATAAAGGTTAAAGGTTGGGTTCCAAAACCTAAGGTATCAACTCTTCGATGTCCGAGAAAAATATTAGACGACTCGGGTCGGGGCCCAGGGCCACGGCAGAAGGCGTGGGCTATAACCCAAGAAAATTTTGGACTCGCGCGGATTTCCAATTTTATGGCCGTAAACTTCCAAAAAATATAATCTGGTAATGGAGGGGCAGTGACTATGGTTCCTTTGGCCGTATTCGATGTCCGAGAAATATTTTAGACGATTCGTGTCCGGGGGCCAGGGGCCACGGCAGAAGGCGTGGGCTACAGCACACGAAAATTTGGGACTCGCGCGGATTTCCAATTTTATGGCCGTAAACTTCCAAAAAATGTAATTTGGTCATGGAGAGGAAGCGACTGTTGTTCCGTTGGCCGTATTCGATGTCCGAGAAAAATTTAGGCGATTCGGGTCCGGGGGCCAGGGGCCACGGCAGAAGGCATGGGCTATAGCACACGAAAATTTTGGACTCGCGCGGATTTCCAATTTTATGGCCCTAAAATTCCAATAAGTGTAATTTGGTCATGGAGGGGAAGTGACTATGGTTCCTTTGGCCGTATTCGATGCCCGAGAAAAATATTAGACGATTCGGGTCGGGGCCCAGGGCCACGGCAGAAGGCATGGGCTATAGCAAACGAAAATTTTTGACTCGCGCTGATTTCCAATTTTATGGCCGTAAATTCAAAAAAAATGTAATTTAGTCAGGGAGGGGCAGTGACTATGGTTCCTTTGGCGGTATTCGATGTTCGAGAAAAATATTAGACGATTCAGGTCGGGGCCCAGGGCCACGGCAGAAGGCGTGGGCTATAACACACGAAAATTTTGGACTCGCGCGGATTTCCAATTTTATGGCCGTAAACTTCCAAAAAATATAATTTGGTAATGGAGGGGCAGTGACTATGGTTCCTTTGGCCGCATTCGATGTCCGAGAAATATTTTAGACGATTCGGGTCCGGGGTCCCAGGGCCAGGGCAGAAGGCGTGGGCTACAGCAAACGAAATTTTTTGACTCGCGCTGATTTCCAATTTTATGGCCGTAAATTCAAAAAAAAATGTAATTTGGTCATGGAGGCGAAGTGACTATTGTTCCATTGGCCGTATTTGATGTCCGAGAAAAATATTAGACGATTAGGGTCGGGGCCCAGGGCCACGGCAGAAGGCGTGGGCTATAACACACGAAAATTTTGGACTCGCGCGGATTTCCAATTTTATGGCCGTAAACTTCCAAAAAATATAATTTGGTAATGGAGGGGCAGTGACTATGGTTCCTTTGGCCGTATTCGATGTCCGAGAAATATTTTAGACGATTCGGGTCCGGGGTCCCGGGGCCACGGCAGAAGGCGTGGGCTACAGCACACGAAAATTTGGGACTCGCGCGGATTTCAAATTTTATGGCCGTAAACATCCAAAAAATATAATTTGGTCATGGAAGCGAAGTGACTATGGTTCCTTTAGCCGCATTCGATGTCCGAGAAAAAATTTAGGCGATTCGGGTCCGGGGGCCCGGGGCCACGACAGAAGGCGTGGGCTATGGCACACGAAAATTTTGGACTCGCGCGGATTACCAATTTTATGGCCCTAAAATTCCAATAAGTGTAATTTGGTCATGGAGAGGAAGTGACTATGGTTCCTTTGGCCGTATTCAATGCCCGAGAAAAATATTAGACGATTTGGGTCGGGGCCCAGGGCCACGGCAGAAGGCGTGGGCTATAGCACACGAAAATTTGGGACTCGCGCTGATTTCCAATTTTATGGCCGTAAACATCCAAAAAATGTAATTTGGTCATGGAGGCGAAGTGACTATGGTTCCTTTGGCTGCATTCGATGTCCGAGAAAAATTTTAGGCGATTCGGGTCCAGGGGCCCAGGGCCACGGCAGAAGGCGTGGGCTATAGCACACGAAAATTTGGGACTCGCGCGGATTTCCAATTTTATGGCCGTAAACTTCCAAAAAAATGTAATTTGGTCATGGAGGGGAAGTGACTAAGGTTCCTTTGGCCGTATTCGATGCCCGAGAAAATTATTAGACGATTCGGGTCGGGGCCCCGGGCCACGGCAGAAGGCGTGGGCTATAACACACGAAAATTTTGGACTCGCGCGGATTTCCAATTTTATGGCCGTAAACTTCCAAAAAATATAATTTGGTAATGGAGGGGCAGTGACTATGGTTCCTTTGGCCGTATTCGATGTCCGAGAAATATTTTAGACGATTCGGGTCCGGGGTCCCGGGGCTACGGCAGAAGGCGTGGGCTACAGCACACGAAAATTTGGGACTCGCGCGGATTTCCAATTTTATGGCCGTAAACTTCCAAAAAATGTAATTTGGTCATGGAGAGGAAGCGACTGTTGTTCCGTTGGCCGTATTCGATGTCCGAGAAAAATTTAGGCGATTCGGGTCCGGGGGCCAGGGGCCACGGCAGAAGGCATGGGCTATAGCACACGAAAATTTTAGACTCGCGCGGATTTCCAATTTTATGGCCCTAAAATTCCAATAAGTGTAATTTGGTCATGGAGGGGAAGTGACTATGGTTCCTTTGGCCGTATTCGATGTCCGAGAAAAATATTAGACGACTCGGGTCGGGGCCCAGGGCCACGGCAGAAGGCGTGGGCTATAACCCAAGAAAATTTTGGACTCGCGCGGATTTCCAATTTTATGGCCGTAAACTTCCAAAAAATATAATCTGGTAATGGAGGGGCAGTGACAATGGTTCCTTTGGCCGTATTCGATGTCCGAGAAATATTTTAGACGATTCGTGTCCGGGGGCCAGGGGCCACGGCAGAAGGCGTGGGCTACAGCACACGAAAATTTGGGACTCGCGCGGATTTCCAATTTTATGGCCGTAAACTTCCAAAAAATGTAATTTGGTCATGGAGAGGAAGCGACTGTTGTTCCGTTGGCCGTATTCGATGTCCGAGAAAAATTTAGGCGATTCGGGTCCGGGGGCCAGGGGCCACGGCAGAAGGCATGGGCTATAGCACACGAAAATTTTGGACTCGCGCGGATTTCCAATTTTATGGCCCTAAAATTCCAATAAGTGTAATTTGGTCATGGAGGGGAAGTGACTATGGTTCCTTTGGCCGTATTCGATGCCCGAGAAAAATATTAGACGATTCGGGTCGGGGCCCAGGGCCACGGCAGAAGGCATGGGCTATAGCAAACGAAAATTTTTGACTCGCGCTGATTTCCAATTTTATGGCCGTAAATTCAAAAAAAATGTAATTTAGTCAGGGAGGGGCAGTGACTATGGTTCCTTTGGCGGTATTCGATGTCCGAGAAAAATATTAGACGATTCAGGTCGGGGCCCAGGGCCACGGCAGAAGGCGTGGGCTATAACACACGAAAATTTTGGACTCGCGCGGATTTCCAATTTTATGGCCGTAAACTTCCAAAAAATATAATTTGGTAATGGAGGGGCAGTGACTATGGTTCCTTTGGCCGCATTCGATGTCCGAGAAATATTTTAGACGATTCGGGTCCGGGGTCCCAGGGCCAGGGCAGAAGGCGTGGGCTACAGCACACGAAAATTTGGGACTCGCGCAGATTTCCAATTTTATGGCCGTAAACTTCCAAAAAATGTAATTTGGTCATGGAGAGGAAGCGACTGTTGTTCCGTTGGCCGTATTCGATGTCCGAGAAAAATTTAGGCGATTCGGGTCCGGGGGCCAGGGGCCACGGCAGAAGGCATGGGCTATAGCACACGAAAATTTTGGACTCGCGCGGATTTCCAATTTTATGGCCCTAAAATTCCATTAAGTGTAATTTGGTCATGGAGGGGAAGTGACTATGGTTCCTTTGGCCGTATTCGATGCCCGAGAAAAATATTAGACGATTCGGGTCGGGGCCCAGGGCCACGGCAGAAGGCGTGGGCTATAGCAAACGAAAATTTTTGACTCGCGCTGATTTCCAATTTTATGGCCGTAAATTCAAAAAAAATGTAATTTAGTCAGGAGGGGCAGTGACTATGGTTCCTTTGGCGGTATTCGATGTCCGAGAAAAATATTAGACGATTCAGGTCGGGGCCCAGGGCCACGGCAGAAGGCGTGGGCTATAACACACGAAAATTTTGGACTCGCGCGGATTTCCAATTTTATGGCCGTAAACTTCCAAAAAATATAATTTGGTAATGGAGGGGCAGTGACTATGGTTCCTTTGGCCGTATTCGATGTCCGAGAAATATTTTAGACGATTCGGGTCCGGAGTCCCAGGGCCAGGGCAGAAGGCGTGGGCTACAGCACACGAAAATTTGGGACTCGCGCAGATTTCCAATTTTATGGCCGTAAACTTCCAAAAAATGTAATTTGGTCATGGAGGCGAAGTGACTATGGTTCCTTTGGCCGCATTCGATGTCCGAGAAAAATTTTAGGCGATTCGAGTCCAGGGGCCCAGGGCCACGGCAGAAGGCGTGGGCTATAGCACACGAAAATTTGGGACTCGCGCGGATTTCCAATTTTATGGCCCTAAAATTCCAATAAGTGTAATTTGGTCATGGAGGGGAAGTGACTATGGTTCCTTTGGCCGTATTCGATGTCCGAGAAAAATATTAGACGATTCGGGTCGGGGCCCAGGGCCACGGCAGAAGGCGTGGGCTATAACACACGAAAATTTTGGACTCGCGCGGATTTCCAATTTTATGGCCGTAAGCTTCCAAAAAATATAATCTGGTAATGGAGGGGCAGTGACTATGGTTCCTTTGGCCGTATTCGATGTCCGAGAAATATTTTAGACGATTCGGGTCCGGGGGCCAGGGCCAAGGCAGAAGGCGTGGGCTACAGCACACGAAAATTTGGGACTCGCGCAGATTTCCAATTTTATGGCCGTAAACTTCCAAAAAATGTAATTTGGTCATGGAGGCGAAGTGACTATGGTTCCTTTGGCCGCATTCGATGTCCGAGAAAAATTTTAGGCGATTCGGGTCCAGGGGCCTAGTGCCACGGCAGAAGGCGTGGGCTATAGCACACGAAAATTTGGGACTCGCGCGGATTTCCAATTTTATGGCCCTAAAATTCCAATAAGTGTAATTTGGTCATGGAGGGGAAGTGACTATTGTTCCATTGGCCGTATTCGATGTCCGAGAAAAATATTAGACGATTCGGGTTGGGGCCCAGGGCCACGGCAGAAGGCGTGGGCTATAACACACGAAAATTTTGGACTCGCGCGGATTTCCAATTTTATGGCCGTAAACTTCCAAAAAATATAATTTGGTAATGGAGGGGCAGTGACTATGGTTCCTTTGGCCGTATTCGATGTCCGAGAAATATTTTAGACGATTCGGGTCCGGGGTCCCGGGGCCACGGCAGAAGGCGTGGGCTACAGCACACGAAAATTTGGGACTCGCGCGGATTTCAAATTTTATGGCCGTAAACATCCAAAAAATATAATTTGGTCATGGAAGCGAAGTGACTATGGTTCCTTTAGCCGCATTCGATGTCCGAGAAAAAATTTAGGCGATTCGGGTCCGGGGGCCCGGGGCCACGACAGAAGGCGTGGGCTATGGCACACGAAAATTTTGGACTCGCGCGGATTACCAATTTTATGGCCCTAAAATTCCAATAAGTGTAATTTGGTCATGGAGAGGAAGTGACTATGGTTCCTTTGGCCGTATTCAATGCCCGAGAAAAATATTAGACGATTTGGGTCGGGGCCCAGGGCCACGGCAGAAGGCGTGGGCTATAGCACACGAAAATTTGGGACTCGCGCTGATTTCCAATTTTATGGCCGTAAACATCCAAAAAATATAATTTGGTAATGGAGGGGAAGTGACTATGGTTCCTTTGGCCGTATTCAATGCCCGAGAAAAATATTAGACGATTTGGGTCGGGGCCCAGGGCCACGGCAGAAGGCGTGGGCTATAGCACACGAAAATTTGGGACTCGCGCTGATTTCCAATTTTATGGCCGTAAACATCCAAAAAATGTAATTTGGTCATGGAGGCGAAGTGACTATGGTTCCTTTAGCCGCATTCGATGTCCGAGAAAAATTTTAGGCGATTCGGGTCCGGGGGCCCGGGGCCACGACAGAAGGCGTGGGCTATGGCACACGAAAATTTTGGACTCGCGCGGATTACCAATTTTATGGCCCTAAAATTCCAATAAGTGTAATTTGGTCATGGAGGGGAAGTGACTATGGTTCCTTTGGCCGTATTCGATGCCCGAGAAAAATATTAGACGATTTGGGTCGGGGCCCAGGGCCACGGCAGAAGGCGTGGGCTATAGCACACGAAAATTTGGGACTCGCGCTGATTTCCAATTTTATGGCCGTAAACATCCAAAAAATGTAATTTGGTCATGGAGGCGAAGTGACTATGGTTCCTTTGGCTGCATTCGATGTCCGAGAAAAATTTTAGGCGATTCGGGTCCAGGGGCCCAGGGCCACGGCAGAAGGCGTGGGCTATAGCACACGAAAATTTGGGACTCGCGCGGATTTCCAATTTTATGGCCGTAAACTTCCAAAAAAATGTAATTTGGTCATGGAGGGGAAGTGACTAAGGTTCCTTTGGCCGTATTCGATGCCCGAGAAAATTATTAGACGATTCGGGTCGGGGCCCCGGGCCACGGCAGAAGGCGTGGGCTATAACACACGAAAATTTTGGACTCGCGCGGATTTCCAATTTTATGGCCCTAAAATTCCAATAAGTGTAATTTGGTCATGGAGGGGAAGTGACTATGGTTCCTTTGGCCGTATTCGATGTCCGAGAAAAATATTAGACGATTCGGGTCGGGGCCACGGCAGAAGGCGTGGGCTATAACACACGAAAATTTTGGACTCGCGCGGATTTCCAATTTTATGGCCGTAAACTTCCAAAAAATATAATTTGGTAATGGAGGGGCAGTGACTATGGTTCCTTTGGCCGTATTCGATGTCCGAGAAATATTTTAGACGATTCGGGTCCGGGGTCCCGGGGCTACGGCAGAAGGCGTGGGCTACAGCACACGAAAATTTGGGACTCGCGCGGATTTCCAATTTTATGGCCGTAAACTTCCAAAAAATGTAATTTGGTCATGGAGAGGAAGCGACTGTTGTTCCGTTGGCCGTATTCGATGTCCGAGAAAAATTTAGGCGATTCGGGTCCGGGGGCCAGGGGCCACGGCAGAAGGCATGGGCTATAGCACACGAAAATTTTAGACTCGCGCGGATTTCCAATTTTATGGCCCTAAAATTCCAATAAGTGTAATTTGGTCATGGAGGGGAAGTGACTATGGTTCCTTTGGCCGTATTCGATGTCCGAGAAAAATATTAGACGACTCGGGTCGGGGCCCAGGGCCACGGCAGAAGGCGTGGGCTATAACCCAAGAAAATTTTGGACTCGCGCGGATTTCCAATTTTATGGCCGTAAACTTCCAAAAAATATAATCTGGTAATGGAGGGGCAGTGACTATGGTTCCTTTGGCCGTATTCGATGTCCGAGAAATATTTTAGACGATTCGTGTCCGGGGGCCAGGGGCCACGGCAGAAGGCGTGGGCTACAGCACACGAAAATTTGGGACTCGCGCGGATTTCAAATTTTATGGCCGTAAACATCCAAAAAATATAATTTGGTCATGGAAGCGAAGTGACTATGGTTCCTTTAGCCGCATTCGATGTCCGAGAAAAAATTTAGGCGATTCGGGTCCGGGGGCCCGGGGCCACGACAGAAGGCGTGGGCTATGGCACACGAAAATTTTGGACTCGCGCGGATTTCCAATTTTATGGCCGTAAACTTCCAAAAAATGTAATTTGGTCTTGGAGGGGAAGTGACTATGGTTCCTTTGGCCGTATTCGATACCCGAGAAAAATATTAGACGATTCGGGTCGGGCCCCAGGGCCACGGCATAAGGCGTGGGCTATAGCACACGAAAATTTAGGACTCGAGCTGATTTCCAATTTTATGGCCGTAAACTTCCAAAAAATGTAATTTGGTCTTGGAGGGGAAGTGACTATGGTTCCTTTGGCCGTATTCGATACCCGAGAAAAATATTAGACGATTCGGGTCGGGCCCCAGGGCCACGGCAGAAGGCGTGGGCTATAGCACACGAAAATTTGGGACTCGCGCGGATTTCCAATTTTATGGCCGTAAACTTCCAAAAAAATGTAATTTGGTCATGGAGGGGAAGTGACTAAGGTTCCTTTGGCCGTATTCGATGCCCGAGAAAATTATTAGACGATTCGGGTCGGGGTCCCGGGGCTACGGCAGAAGGCGTGGGCTATAACACACGAAAATTTTGGACTCGCGCGGATTTCCAATTTTATGGCCCTAAAATTCCAATAAGTGTAATTTGGTCATGGAGGGGAAGTGACTATGGTTCCTTTGGCCGTATTCGATGTCCGAGAAAAATATTAGACGATTCGGGTCGGGGCCACGGCAGAAGGCGTGGGCTATAACACACGAAAATTTTGGACTCGCGCGGATTTCCAATTTTATGGCCGTAAACTTCCAAAAAATATAATTTGGTAATGGAGGGGCAGTGACTATGGTTCCTTTGGCCGTATTCGATGTCCGAGAAATATTTTAGACGATTCGGGTCCGGGGTCCCGGGGCCACGGCAGAAGGCGTGGGCTACAGCACACGAAAATTTGGGACTCGCGCGGATTTCCAATTTTATGGCCGTAAACTTCCAAAAAATGTAATTTGGTCATGGAGGGGAAGTGACTATGGTTCCTTTGGCCGTATTCGATGTCCGAGAAATATTTTAGACGATTCGGGTCCGGGGGCCAGGGGCCACGGCAGAAGGCATGGGCTATAGCACACGAAAATTTTAGACTCGCGCGGATTTCCAATTTTATGGCCCTAAAATTCCAATAAGTGTAATTTGGTCATGGAGGGGAAGTGACTATGGTTCCTTTGGCCGTATTCGATGTCCGAGAAAAATATTAGACGATTCGGGTCGGGGCCCAGGGCCACGGCAGAAGGCGTGGGCTATAACACACGAAAATTTTGGACTCGCGCGGATTTCCAATTTTATGGCCGTAAACTTCCAAAAAATATAATCTGGTAATGGAGGGGCAGTGACTATGGTTCCTTTGGCCGTATTCGATGTCCGAGAAATATTTTAGACGATTCGGGTCCAGGGGCCTAGTGCCACGGCAGAAGGCGTGGGCTATAGCACACGAAAATTTGGGACTCGCGCGGATTTCCAATTTTATGGCCGTAAACTTCCAAAAAATGTAATTTGGTCATGGAGAGGAAGCGACTGTTGTTCCGTTGGCCGTATTCGATGTCCGAGAAAAATTTAGGCGATTCGGGTCCGGGGGCCAGGGGCCACGGCAGAAGGCATGGGCTATAGCACACGAAAATTTTGGACTCGCGCGGATTTCCAATTTTATGGCCCTAAAATTCCAATAAGTGTAATTTGGTCATGGAGGGGAAGTGACTATGGTTCCTTTGGCCGTATTCGATGCCCGAGAAAAATATTAGACGATTCGGGTCGGGGCCCAGGGCCACGGCAGAAGGCGTGGGCTATAGCAAACGAAAATTTTTGACTCGCGCTGATTTCCAATTTTATGGCCGTAAATTCAAAAAAAATGTAATTTAGTCAGGGAGGGGCAGTGACTATGGTTCCTTTGGCCGTATTCGATGTCCGAGAAATATTTTAGACGATTCGGGTCCGGAGTCCCAGGGCCAGGGCAGAAGGCGTGGGCTACAGCACACGAAAATTTGGGACTCGCGCAGATTTCCAATTTTATGGCCGTAAACTTCCAAAAAATGTAATTTGGTCATGGAGGCGAAGTGACTATGGTTCCTTTGGCCGCATTCGATGTCCGAGAAAAATTTTAGGCGATTCGGGTCCAGGGGCCCAGGGCCACGGCAGAAGGCGTGGGCTATAACACACGAAAATTTTGGACTCGCGCGGATTTCCAATTTTATGGCCGTAAACTTCCAAAAAATATAATTTGGTAATGGAGGGGCAGTGACTATGGTTCCTTTGGCCGTATTCGATGTCCGAGAAATATTTTAGACGATTCGGGTCCGGAGTCCCAGGGCCAGGGCAGAAGGCGTGGGCTACAGCACACGAAAATTTGGGACTCGCGCAGATTTCCAATTTTATGGCCGTAAACTTCCAAAAAATGTAATTTGGTCATGGAGGCGAAGTGACTATGGTTCCTTTGGCCGCATTCGATGTCCGAGAAAAATTTTAGGCGATTCGAGTCCAGGGGCCCAGGGCCACGGCAGAAGGCGTGGGCTATAGCACACGAAAATTTGGGACTCGCGCGGATTTCCAATTTTATGGCCCTAAAATTCCAATAAGTGTAATTTGGTCATGGAGGGGAAGTGACTATGGTTCCTTTGGCCGTATTCGATGTCCGAGAAAAATATTAGACGATTCGGGTCGGGGCCCAGGGCCACGGCAGAAGGCGTGGGCTATAACACACGAAAATTTTGGACTCGCGCGGATTTCCAATTTTATGGCCGTAAACTTCCAAAAAATATAATCTGGTAATGGAGGGGCAGTGACTATGGTTCCTTTGGCCGTATTCGATGTCCGAGAAATATTTTAGACGATTCGGGTCCGGGGGCCAGGGCCAAGGCAGAAGGCGTGGGCTACAGCACACGAAAATTTGGGACTCGCGCAGATTTCCAATTTTATGGCCGTAAACTTCCAAAAAATGTAATTTGGTCATGGAGGCGAAGTGACTATGGTTCCTTTGGCCGCATTCGATGTCCGAGAAAAATTTTAGGCGATTCGGGTCCAGGGGCCTAGTGCCACGGCAGAAGGCGTGGGCTATAGCACACGAAAATTTGGGACTCGCGCGGATTTCCAATTTTATGGCCCTAAAATTCCAATAAGTGTAATTTGGTCATGGAGGGGAAGTGACTATTGTTCCATTGGCCGTATTCGATGTCCGAGAAAAATATTAGACGATTCGGGTTGGGGCCCAGGGCCACGGCAGAAGGCGTGGGCTATAACACACGAAAATTTTGGACTCGCGCGGATTTCCAATTTTATGGCCGTAAACTTCCAAAAAATATAATTTGGTAATGGAGGGGCAGTGACTATGGTTCCTTTGGCCGTATTCGATGTCCGAGAAATATTTTAGACGATTCGGGTCCGGGGTCCCGGGGCCACGGCAGAAGGCGTGGGCTACAGCACACGAAAATTTGGGACTCGCGCGGATTTCAAATTTTATGGCCGTAAACATCCAAAAAATATAATTTGGTCATGGAAGCGAAGTGACTATGGTTCCTTTAGCCGCATTCGATGTCCGAGAAAAAATTTAGGCGATTCGGGTCCGGGGGCCCGGGGCCACGACAGAAGGCGTGGGCTATGGCACACGAAAATTTTGGACTCGCGCGGATTACCAATTTTATGGCCCTAAAATTCCAATAAGTGTAATTTGGTCATGGAGAGGAAGTGACTATGGTTCCTTTGGCCGTATTCGATGCCCGAGAAAAATATTAGACGATTTGGGTCGGGGCCCAGGGCCACGGCAGAAGGCGTGGGCTATAGCACACGAAAATTTGGGACTCGCGCTGATTTCCAATTTTATGGCCGTAAACTTCCAAAAAATATAATTTGGTAATGGAGGGGCAGTGACTATGGTTCCTTTGGCCGTATTCGATGTCCGAGAAAAATTTTAGACGATTCGGGTCCGGGGTCCCGGGGCCACGGCAGAAGGCGTGGGCTACAGCACACGAAAATTTGGGACTCGCGCTGATTTCCAATTTTATGGCCGTAAACATCCAAAAAATGTAATTTGGTCATGGAGGCGAAGTGACTATGGTTCCTTTAGCCGCATTCGATGTCCGAGAAAAATTTTAGGCGATTCGGGTCCGGGGGCCCGGGGCCACGACAGAAGGCGTGGGCTATGGCACACGAAAATTTTGGACTCGCGCGGATTACCAATTTTATGGCCCTAAAATTCCAATAAGTGTAATTTGGTCATGGAGAGGAAGTGACTATGGTTCCTTTGGCCGTATTCAATGCCCGAGAAAAATATTAGACGATTTGGGTCGGGGCCCAGGGCCACGGCAGAAGGCGTGGGCTATAGCACACGAAAATTTGGGACTCGCGCTGATTTCCAATTTTATGGCCGTAAACATCCAAAAAATGTAATTTGGTCATGGAGGCGAAGTGACTATGGTTCCTTTGGCTGCATTCGATGTCCGAGAAAAATTTTAGGCGATTCGGGTCCAGGGGCCCAGGGCCACGGCAGAAGGCGTGGGCTATAGCACACGAAAATTTGGGACTCGCGCGGATTTCCAATTTTATGGCCGTAAACTTCCAAAAAAATGTAATTTGGTCATGGAGGGGAAGTGACTAAGGTTCCTTTGGCCGTATTCGATGCCCGAGAAAATTATTAGACGATTCGGGTCGGGGCCCCGGGCCACGGCAGAAGGCGTGGGCTATAACACACGAAAATTTTGGACTCGCGCGGATTTCCAATTTTATGGCCCTAAAATTCCAATAAGTGTAATTTGGTCATGGAGGGGAAGTGACTATGGTTCCTTTGGCCGTATTCGATGTCCGAGAAAAATATTAGACGATTCGGGTCGGGGCCACGGCAGAAGGCGTGGGCTATAACACACGAAAATTTTGGACTCGCGCGGATTTCCAATTTTATGGCCGTAAACTTCCAAAAAATATAATTTGGTAATGGAGGGGCAGTGACTATGGTTCCTTTGGCCGTATTCGATGTCCGAGAAATATTTTAGACGATTCGGGTCCGGGGTCCCGGGGCTACGGCAGAAGGCGTGGGCTACAGCACACGAAAATTTGGGACTCGCGCGGATTTCCAATTTTATGGCCGTAAACTTCCAAAAAATGTAATTTGGTCATGGAGAGGAAGTGACTGTTGTTCCGTTGGCCGTATTCGATGTCCGAGAAAAATTTAGGCGATTCGGGTCCGGGGGCCAGGGGCCACGGCAGAAGGCATGGGCTATAGCACACGAAAATTTTAGACTCGCGCGGATTTCCAATTTTATGGCCCTAAAATTCCAATAAGTGTAATTTGGTCATGGAGGCAAAGTGACTATGGTTCCTTTGGCCGTATTCGATGCCCGAGAAAAATATTAGACGATTCGGGTACAGGGGCCCATGGCCACGGCAGAAGGCGTGGGCTATAGCACACGAAAATTTTGGACTCGCGCGGATTTCCAATTTTATGGCCGTAAACTTCCAAAAAATATAATCTGGTAATGTAGGGGCAGTGACTATGGTTCCTTTGGCCGTATTCGATGTCCGAGAAATATTTTGTACGATTCGGGTCCGGGGGCCAGGGGCCACGGCAGAAGGCGTGGGCTACAGCACACGAAAATTTGGGACTCGCGCGGATTTCCAATTTTATGGCCGTAAACTTCCAAAAAATGTAATTTGGTCATGGAGGCGAAGTGACTATGGTTCCTTTAGCCGCATTCGATGTCCGAGAAAAATTTTAGGCGATTCGGGTCCGGGGGCCAGGGGCCACGGCAGAAGGCATGGGCTATAGCACACGAAAATTTTGGACTCGCGCGGATTTCCAATTTTATGGCCCTAAAATTCCAATAAGTGTAATTTGGTCATGGAGGGGAAGTGACTATGGTTCCTTTGGCCGTATTCGATGCCCGAGAAAAATATTAGACGATTTGGGTCGGGGCCCAGGGCCACGGCAGAAGGCGTGGGCTATAGCACACGAAAATTTGGGACTCGCGCTGATTTCCAATTTTATGGCCGTAAACTTCAAAAAAAATGTAATTTAGTCATGGAGGGGCAGTGACTATGGTTCCTTTGGCGGCATTCGATGTCCGAGAGAAATTTTAGGCGATTCGGGTCCAGGGGACCAGGGCCACGGCAGAAGGCGTTGGCTATAGCACACGAAAATTTTGGACTCGCGCGGATTTCCAATTTTATGGCCGTAAACTTCCAAAAAATGTAATTTGGTCATGGAGGGGAAGTGACTAAGGTTCCTTTGGCCGTATTCGATGCCCGAGAAAATTTTTAGACGATTCGGGTCGGGGCCCGGGGCCACGGCAGAAGGCGTGGGCTATAACACACGAAAATTTTGGACTCGCGCGGATTTCCAATTTTATGGCCCTAAAATTCCAATAAGTGTAATTTGGTCATGGAGGGGAAGTGACTATGGTTCCTTTGGCCGTATTCGATGTCCGAGAAAAATATTAGACGATTCGGGTCGGGGCCCAGGGCCACGGCAGAAGGCGTGGGCTATAACACACGAAAATTTTGGACTCGCGCGGATTTCCAATTTTATGGCCGTAAACTTCCAAAAAATATAATTTGGTAATGGAGGGGCAGTGACTATGGTTCCTTTGGCCGTATTCGATGTCCGAGAAATATTTTAGACGATTCGGGTCCGGGGTCCCGGGGCCACGGCAGAAGGCGTGGGCTACAGCACACGAAAATTTGGGACTCGCGCGGATTTCCAATTTTATGGCCGTAAACTTCCAAAAAATGTAATTTGGTCATGGAGAGGAAGCGACTGTTGTTCCGTTGGCCGTATTCGATGTCCGAGAAAAATTTAGGCGATTCGGGTCCGGGGGCCAGGGGCCACGGCAGAAGGCATGGGCTATAGCACACGAAAATTTTGGACTCGCGCGGATTTCCAATTTTATGGCCCTAAAATTCCAATAAGTGTAATTTGGTCATGGAGGGGAAGTGACTATGGTTCCTTTGGCCGTATTCGATGTCCGAGAAAAATATTAGACGATTCGGGTCGGGGCCCAGGGCCACGGCAGAAGGCGTGGGCTATAGCACACGAAAATTTTGGACTCGCGCGGATTTCCAATTTTATGGCCGTAAACTTCCAAAAAATATAATCTGGTAATGGAGGGGCAGTGACTATGGTTCCTTTGGCCGTATTCGATGTCCGAGAAATATTTTAGACGATTCGGGTCCGGGGTCCCGGGGCCACGGCAGAAGGCGTGGGCTACAGCACACGAAAATTTGGGACTCGCGCGGATTTCCAATTTTATGGCCGTAAACATCCAAAAAATATAATTTGGTCATGGAAGCGAAGTGACTATGGTTCCTTTAGCCGCATTCGATGTCCGAGAAAAAATTTAGGCGATTCGGGTCCGGGGGCCCGGGGCCACGACAGAAGGCGTGGGCTATGGCACACGAAAATTTTGGACTCGCGCGGATTACCAATTTTATGGCCCTAAAATTCCAATAAGTGTAATTTGGTCATGGAGGGGAAGTGACTATGGTTCCTTTGGCCGTATTCGATGCCCGAGAAAAATATTAGACGATTCGGGTCGGGGCCCAGGGCCACGGCAGAAGGCGTGGGCTATAGCACACGAAAATTTGGGACTCGCGCTGATTTCCAATTTTATGGCCGTAAACTTCCAAAAAATGTAATTTGGTCATGGAGGCGAAGTGACTATGGTTCCTTTGGCCGCATTCGATGTCCGAGAAAAATTTTAGGCGATTCGGGTCCAGGGGCCCAGGGCCACGGCAGAAGGCGTGGGCTATAGCACACGAAAATTTGGGACTCGCGCGGATTTCCAATTTTATGGCCGTAAACTTCCAAAAAAATGTAATTTGGTCATGGAGGGGAAGTGACTAAGGTTCCTTTGGCCGTATTCGATGCCCGAGAAAATTATTAGACGATTCGGGTCGGGGCCCCGGGCCACGGCAGAAGGCGTGGGCTATAACACACGAAAATTTTGGACTCGCGCGGATTTCCAATTTTATGGCCCTAAAATTCCAATAAGTGTAATTTGGTCATGGAGGGGAAGTGACTATGGTTCCTTTGGCCGTATTCGATGTCCGAGAAAAATATTAGACGATTCGGGTCGGGGCCCAGGGCCACGGCAGAAGGCGTGGGCTATAACACACGAAAATTTTGGACTCGCGCGGATTTCCAATTTTATGGCCGTAAACTTCCAAAAAATATAATTTGGTAATGGAGGGGCAGTGACTATGGTTCCTTTGGCCGTATTCGATGTCCGAGAAATATTTTAGACGATTCGGGTCCGGGGTCCCGGGGCCACGGCAGAAGGCGTGGGCTACAGCACACGAAAATTTGGGACTCGCGCGGATTTCCAATTTTATGGCCGTAAACTTCCAAAAAATGTAATTTGGTCATGGAGGCGAAGTGACTATGGTTCCTTTGGCCGCATTCGATGTCCGAGAAAAATTTTAGGCGATTCGGGTCCGGGGGCCAGGGGCCACGGCAGAAGGCGTGGGCTATAGCACACGAAAATTTGGGACTCGCGCGGATTTCCAATTTTATGGCCCTAAAATTCCAATAAGTGTAATTTGGTCATGGAGGGGAAGTGACTATGGTTCCTTTGGCCGTATTCGATGTCCGAGAAAAATATTAGACGATTCGGGTCGGGGCCCAGGGCCACGGCAGAAGGCGTGGGCTATAACACACGAAAATTTTGGACTCGCGCGGATTTCCAATTTTATGGCCGTAAACTTCCAAAAAATATAATTTGGTAATGGAGGGGCAGTGACTATGGTTCCTTTGGCCGTATTCGATGTCCGAGAAATATTTTAGACGATTCGGGTCCGGGGTCCCGGGGCCACGGCAGAAGGCGTGGGCTACAGCACACGAAAATTTGGGACTCGCGCGGATTTCCAATTTTATGGCCGTAAACATCCAAAAAATATAATTTGGTCATGGAGGCGAAGTGACTATGGTTCCTTTAGCCGCATTCGATGTCCGAGAAAAATTTTAGGCGATTCGGGTCCGGGGGCCCGGGGCCACGACAGAAGGCGTGGGCTATGGCACACGAAAATTTTGGACTCGCGCGGATTACCAATTTTATGGCCCTAAAATTCCAATAAGTGTAATTTGGTCATGGAGGGGAAGTGACTATGGTTCCTTTGGCCGTATTCGATGCCCGAGAAAAATATTAGACGATTTGGGTCGGGGCCCAGGGCCACGGCAGAAGGCGTGGGCTATAGCACACGAAAATTTGGGACTCGCGCTGATTTCCAATTTTATGGCCGTAAACTTCCAAAAAATGTAATTTGGTCATGGAGGCGAAGTGACTATGGTTCCTTTGGCCGCATTCGATGTCCGAGAAAAATTTTAGGCGATTCGGGTCCAGGGGCCCAGGGCCACGGCAGAAGGCGTGGGCTATAGCACACGAAAATTTGGGACTCGCGCGGATTTCCAATTTTATGGCCGTAAACTTCCAAAAAAATGTAATTTGGTCATGGAGGGGAAGTGACTAAGGTTCCTTTGGCCGTATTCGATGCCCGAGAAAATTATTAGACGATTCGGGTCGGGGCCCCGGGCCACGGCAGAAGGCGTGGGCTATAACACACGAAAATTTTGGACTCGCGCGGATTTCCAATTTTATGGCCCTAAAATTCCAATAAGTGTAATTTGGTCATGGAGGGGAAGTGACTATGGTTCCTTTGGCCGTATTCGATGTCCGAGAAAAATATTAGACGATTCGGGTCGGGGCCCAGGGCCACGGCAGAAGGCGTGGGCTATAACACACGAAAATTTTGGACTCGCGCGGATTTCCAATTTTATGGCCGTAAACTTCCAAAAAATATAATTTGGTAATGGAGGGGCAGTGACTATGGTTCCTTTGGCCGTATTCGATGTCCGAGAAATATTTTAGACGATTCGGGTCCGGGGTCCCGGGGCCACGGCAGAAGGCGTGGGCTACAGCACACGAAAATTTGGGACTCGCGCGGATTTCCAATTTTATGGCCGTAAACTTCCAAAAAATGTAATTTGGTCATGGAGGGGAAGTGACTATGGTTCCTTTGGCCGTATTCGATGTCCGAGAAAAATTTTAGGCGATTCGGGTCCGGGGGCCAGGGGCCACGGCAGAAGGCATGGGCTATAGCACACGAAAATTTTGGACTCGCGCGGATTTCCAATTTTATGGCCCTAAAATTCCAATAAGTGTAATTTGGTCATGGAGGGGAAGTGACTATGGTTCCTTTGGCCGTATTCGATGTCCGAGAAAAATATTAGACGATTCGGGTCGGGGCCCAGGGCCACGGCAGAAGGCGTGGGCTATAACACACGAAAATTTTGGACTCGCGCGGATTTCCAATTTTATGGCCGTAAACTTCCAAAAAATATAATCTGGTAATGGAGGGGCAGTGACTATGGTTCCTTTGGCCGTATTCGATGTCCGAGAAATATTTTAGACGATTCGGGTCCGGGGGCCAGGGGCCACGGCAGAAG
Source organism: Nicotiana benthamiana (assembly GCA_034376525.1). NCBI lineage: Eukaryota > Viridiplantae > Streptophyta > Magnoliopsida > Solanales > Solanaceae > Nicotiana > Nicotiana benthamiana. The sequence continues at coordinate 75,119 of JAXGFW010000043.1, read as the reverse complement.
GCGTGGGCTACAGCACACGAAAATTTGGGACTCGCGCGGATTTCCAATTTTATGGCCGTAAACTTCCAAAAAATGTAATTTGGTCATGGAGAGGAAGTGACTGTTGTTCCGTTGGCCGTATTCGATGTCCGAGAAAAATTTAGGCGATTCGGGTCCGGGGGCCAGGGGCCACGGCAGAAGGCATGGGCTATAGCACACGAAAATTTTGGACTCGCGCGGATTTCCAATTTTATGGCCCTAAAATTCCAATAAGTGTAATTTGGTCATGGAGGGGAAGTGACTATGGTTCCTTTGGCCGTATTCGATGCCCGAGAAAAATATTAGACGATTTGGGTCGGGGCCCAGGGCCACGGCAGAAGGCGTGGGCTATAGCACACGAAAATTTGGGACTCGCGCTGATTTCCAATTTTATGGCCGTAAACTTCAAAAAAAATGTAATTTAGTCATGGAGGGGCAGCGACTATGGTTCCTTTGGCGGTATTCGATGTCCGAGAAAAATTTTAGACGATTCGGGTCCGGGGTCCCGGGGCCAGGGCAGAAGGCGTGGGCTACAGCACACGAAAATTTGGGACTCGCGCAGATTTCCAATTTTATGGCCGTAAACTTCCAAAAAATGTAACTTGGTCATGGAGGCGAAGTGACTATGGTTCCTTTGGCCGCATTCGATGTCCGAGAAAAATTTTAGGCGATTCGGGTCCAGGGGCCCAGGGCCACGGCAGAAGGCGTGGGCTATAGCACACGAAAATTTGGGACTCGCGCGGATTTCCAATTTTATGGCCCTAAAATTCCAATAAGTGTAATTTGGTCATGGAGGGGAAGTGACTATGGTTCCTTTGGCCGTATTCGATGTCCGAGAAAAATATTAGACGATTCGGGTCGGGGCCCAGGGCCACGGCAGAAGGCGTGGGCTATAACACACGAAAATTTTGGACTCGCGCGGATTTCCAATTTTATGGCCGTAAACTTCCAAAAAATATAATTTGGTAATGGAGGGGCAGTGACTATGGTTCCTTTGGCCGTATTCGATGTCCGAGAAAAATTTTAGACGATTCGGGTCCGGGGTCCCGGGGCCAGGGCAGAAGGCGTGGGCTACAGCACACGAAAATTTGGGACTCGCGCAGATTTCCAATTTTATGGCCGTAAACTTCCAAAAAATGTAATTTGGTCATGGAGGCGAAGTGACTATGGTTCCTTTGGCCGCATTCGATGTCCGAGAAAAATTTTAGGCGATTCGGGTCCAGGGGCCCAGGGCCACGGCAGAAGGCGTGGGCTATAGCACACGAAAATTTGGGACTCGCGCGGATTTCCAATTTTATGGCCCTAAAATTCCAATAAGTGTAATTTGGTCATGGAGGGGAAGTGACTATGGTTCCTTTGGCCGTATTCGATGTCCGAGAAAAATATTAGACGATTCGGGTCGGGGCCCAGGGCCACGGCAGAAGGCGTGGGCTATAACACACGAAAATTTTGGACTCGCGCGGATTTCCAATTTTATGGCCGTAAACTTCCAAAAAATATAATCTGGTAATGGAGGGGCAGTGACTATGGTTCCTTTGGCCGTATTCGATGTCCGAGAAATATTTTAGACGATTCGGGTCCGGGGGCCAGGGCCAAGGCAGAAGGCGTGGGCTACAGCACACGAAAATTTGGGACTCGCGCAGATTTCCAATTTTATGGCCGTAAACTTCCAAAAAATGTAATTTGGTCATGGAGGCGAAGTGACTATGGTTCCTTTGGCCGCATTCGATGTCCGAGAAAAATTTTAGGCGATTCGGGTCCAGGGGCCTAGTGCCACGGCAGAAGGCGTGGGCTATAGCACACGAAAATTTGGGACTCGCGCGGATTTCCAATTTTATGGCCCTAAAATTCCAATAAGTGTAATTTGGTCATGGAGGGGAAGTGACTATGGTTCCTTTGGCCGTATTCGATGTCCGAGAAAAATATTAGACGATTCGGGTCGGGGCCCAGGGCCACGGCAGAAGGCGTGGGCTATAACACACGAAAATTTTGGACTCGCGCGGATTTCCAATTTTATGGCCGTAAACTTCCAAAAAATATAATTTGGTAATGGAGGGGCAGTGACTATGGTTCCTTTGGCCGTATTCGATGTCCGAGAAATATTTTAGACGATTCGGGTCCGGGGTCCCGGGGCCACGGCAGAAGGCGTGGGCTACAGCACACGAAAATTTGGGACTCGCGCGGATTTCCAATTTTATGGCCGTAAACATCCAAAAAATATAATTTGGTCATGGAGGCGAAGTGACTATGGTTCCTTTAGCCGCATTCGATGTCCGAGAAAAATTTTAGGCGATTCGGGTCCGGGGGCCCGGGGCCACGACAGAAGGCGTGGGCTATGGCACACGAAAATTTTGGACTCGCGCGGATTACCAATTTTATGGCCCTAAAATTCCAATAAGTGTAATTTGGTCATGGAGGGGAAGTGACTATGGTTCCTTTGGCCGTATTCGATGCCCGAGAAAAATATTAGACGATTTGGGTCGGGGCCCAGGGCCACGGCAGAAGGCGTGGGCTATAGCACACGAAAATTTGGGACTCGCGCTGATTTCCAATTTTATGGCCGTAAACATCCAAAAAATGTAATTTGGTCATGGAGGCGAAGTGACTATGGTTCCTTTGGCTGCATTCGATGTCCGAGAAAAATTTTAGGCGATTCGGGTCCAGGGGCCCAGGGCCACGGCAGAAGGCGTGGGCTATAGCACACGAAAATTTGGGACTCGCGCGGATTTCCAATTTTATGGCCGTAAACTTCCAAAAAAATGTAATTTGGTCATGGAGGGGAAGTGACTAAGGTTCCTTTGGCCGTATTCGATGCCCGAGAAAATTATTAGACGATTCGGGTCGGGGCCCCGGGCCACGGCAGAAGGCGTGGGCTATAACACACGAAAATTTTGGACTCGCGCGGATTTCCAATTTTATGGCCCTAAAATTCCAATAAGTGTAATTTGGTCATGGAGGGGAAGTGACTATGGTTCCTTTGGCCGTATTCGATGTCCGAGAAAAATATTAGACGATTCGGGTCGGGGCCACGGCAGAAGGCGTGGGCTATAACACACGAAAATTTGGGACTCGCGCGGATTTCCAATTTTATGGCCGTAAACTTCCAAAAAATATAATTTGGTAATGGAGGGGCAGTGACTATGGTTCCTTTGGCCGTATTCGATGTCCGAGAAATATTTTAGACGATTCGGGTCCGGGGTCCCGGGGCCACGGCAGAAGGCGTGGGCTACAGCACACGAAAATTTGGGACTCGCGCGGATTTCCAATTTTATGGCCGTAAACTTCCAAAAAATGTAATTTGGTCATGGAGGCAAAGTGACTATGGTTCCTTTGGCCGCATTCGATGTCCGAGAAAAATTTTAGGCGATTCGGGTCCAGGGGCCAGGGGCCACGGCAGAAGGCGTGGGCTATAGCACACGAAAATTTGGGACTCGCGCGGATTTCCAATTTTATGGCCCTAAAATTCCAATAAGTGTAATTTGGTCATGGAGGGGAAGTGACTATGGTTCCTTTGGCCGTATTCGATGTCCGAGAAAAATATTAGACGATTCGGGTCGGGGCCCAGGGCCACGGCAGAAGGCGTGGGCTATAACACACGAAAATTTTGGACTCGCGCGGATTTCCAATTTTATGGCCGTAAACTTCCAAAAAATATAATCTGGTAATGGAGGGGCAGTGACTATGGTTCCTTTGGCCGTATTCGATGTCCGAGAAATATTTTAGACGATTCGGGTCCGGGGGCCAGGGGCCACGGCAGAAGGCGTGGGCTACAGCACACGAAAATTTGGGACTCGCGCGGATTTCCAATTTTATGGCCGTAAACATCCAAAAAATATAATTTGGTCATGGAGGCGAAGTGACTATGGTTCCTTTAGCCGCATTCGATGTCCGAGAAAAATTTTAGGCGATTCGGGTCCGGGGGCCCGGGGCCACGGCAGAAGGCGTGGGCTATGGCACACGAAAATTTTGGACTCGCGCGGATTTCCAATTTTATGGCCCTAAAATTCCAATAAGTGTAATTTGGTCATGGAGGGGAAGTGACTATGGTTCCTTTGGCCGTATTCGATGCCCGAGAAAAATATTAGACGATTTGGGTCGGGGCCCAGGGCCACGGCAGAAGGCGTGGGCTATAGCACACGAAAATTTGGGACTCGCGCTGATTTCCAATTTTATGGCCGTAAACTTCCAAAAAATGTAATTTGGTCATGGAGGCGAAGTGACTATGGTTCCTTTGGCCGCATTCGATGTCCGAGAAAAATTTTAGGCGATTCGGGTCCAGGGGCCCAGGGCCACGGCAGAAGGCGTGGGCTATAGCACACGAAAATTTGGGACTCGCGCGGATTTCCAATTTTATGGCCGTAAACTTCCAAAAAAATGTAATTTGGTCATGGAGGGGAAGTGACTAAGGTTCCTTTGGCCGTATTCGATGCCCGAGAAAATTATTAGACGATTCGGGTCGGGGCCCCGGGCCACGGCAGAAGGCGTGGGCTATAACACACGAAAATTTTGGACTCGCGCGGATTTCCAATTTTATGGCCCTAAAATTCCAATAAGTGTAATTTGGTCATGGAGGGGAAGTGACTATGGTTCCTTTGGCCGTATTCGATGTCCGAGAAATATTTTAGACGATTCGGGTCCAGGGGCCTAGTGCCACGGCAGAAGGCGTGGGCTATAACACACGAAAATTTTGGACTCGCGCGGATTTCCAATTTTATGGCCGTAAACTTCCAAAAAATATAATTTGGTAATGGAGGGGCAGTGACTATGGTTCCTTTGGCCGTATTCGATGTCCGAGAAATATTTTAGACGATTCGGGTCCGGGGTCCCGGGGCTACGGCAGAAGGCGTGGGCTACAGCACACGAAAATTTGGGACTCGCGCGGATTTCCAATTTTATGGCCGTAAACTTCCAAAAAATGTAATTTGGTCATGGAGGGGAAGTGACTATGGTTCCTTTGGCCGTATTCGATGTCCGAGAAAAATTTTAGGCGATTCGGGTCCGGGGGCCAGGGGCCACGGCAGAAGGCATGGGCTATAGCACACGAAAATTTTAGACTCGCGCGGATTTCCAATTTTATGGCCCTAAAATTCCAATAAGTGTAATTTGGTCATGGAGGGGAAGTGACTATGGTTCCTTTGGCCGTATTCGATGTCCGAGAAAAATATTAGACGATTCGGGTCGGGGCCCAGGGCCACGGCAGAAGGCGTGGGCTATAACACACGAAAATTTTGGACTCGCGCGGATTTCCAATTTTATGGCCGTAAACTTCCAAAAAATATAATCTGGTAATGGAGGGGCAGTGACTATGGTTCCTTTGGCCGTATTCGATGTCCGAGAAATATTTTAGACGATTCGGGTCCGGGGGCCAGGGGCCACGGCAGAAGGCGTGGGCTACAGCACACGAAAATTTGGGACTCGCGCGGATTTCCAATTTTATGGCCGTAAACTTCCAAAAAATGTAATTTGGTCATGGAGAGGAAGTGACTATTGTTCCTTTGGCCGTATTCGATGTCCGAGAAAAATTTAGGCGATTCGGGTCCGGGGGCCAGGGGCCACGGCAGAAGGCATGGGCTATAGCACACGAAAATTTTGGACTCGCGCGGATTTCCAATTTTATGGCCCTAAAATTCCAATAAGTGTAATTTGGTCATGGAGGGGAAGTGACTATGGTTCCTTTGGCCGTATTCGATGCCCGAGAAAAATATTAGACGATTCGGGTCGGGGCCCAGGGCCACGGCAGAAGGCATGGGCTATAGCAAACGAAAATTTTTGACTCGCGCTGATTTCCAATTTTATGGCCGTAAATTCAAAAAAAATGTAATTTAGTCAGGGAGGGGCAGTGACTATGGTTCCTTTGGCGGTATTCGATGTCCGAGAAAAATTTTAGACGATTCGGGTCGGGGCCCAGGGCCACGGCAGAAGGCGTGGGCTATAACACACGAAAATTTTGGACTCGCGCGGATTTCCAATTTTATGGCCGTAAACTTCCAAAAAATATAATTTGGTAATGGAGGGGCAGTGACTATGGTTCCTTTGGCCGCATTCGATGTCCGAGAAATATTTTAGACGATTCGGGTCCGGGGTCCCAGGGCCAGGGCAGAAGGCGTGGGCTACAGCACACGAAAATTTGGGACTCGCGCAGATTTCCAATTTTATGGCCGTAAACTTCCAAAAAATGTAATTTGGTCATGGAGAGGAAGCGACTGTTGTTCCGTTGGCCGTATTCGATGTCCGAGAAAAATTTAGGCGATTCGGGTCCGGGGGCCAGGGGCCACGGCAGAAGGCATGGGCTATAGCACACGAAAATTTTGGACTCGCGCGGATTTCCAATTTTATGGCCCTAAAATTCCATTAAGTGTAATTTGGTCATGGAGGGGAAGTGACTATGGTTCCTTTGGCCGTATTCGATGCCCGAGAAAAATATTAGACGATTCGGGTCGGGGCCCAGGGCCACGGCAGAAGGCGTGGGCTATAGCAAACGAAAATTTTTGACTCGCGCTGATTTCCAATTTTATGGCCGTAAATTCAAAAAAAATGTAATTTAGTCAGGAGGGGCAGTGACTATGGTTCCTTTGGCGGTATTCGATGTCCGAGAAAAATATTAGACGATTCAGGTCGGGGCCCAGGGCCACGGCAGAAGGCGTGGGCTATAACACACGAAAATTTTGGACTCGCGCGGATTTCCAATTTTATGGCCGTAAACTTCCAAAAAATATAATTTGGTAATGGAGGGGCAGTGACTATGGTTCCTTTGGCCGTATTCGATGTCCGAGAAATATTTTAGACGATTCGGGTCCGGGGTCCCAGGGCCAGGGCAGAAGGCGTGGGCTACAGCACACGAAAATTTGGGACTCGCGCAGATTTCCAATTTTATGGCCGTAAACTTCCAAAAAATGTAATTTGGTCATGGAGGCGAAGTGACTATGGTTCCTTTGGCCGCATTCGATGTCCGAGAAAAATTTTAGGCGATTCGAGTCCAGGGGCCCAGGGCCACGGCAGAAGGCGTGGGCTATAGCACACGAAAATTTGGGACTCGCGCGGATTTCCAATTTTATGGCCCTAAAATTCCAATAAGTGTAATTTGGTCATGGAGGGGAAGTGACTATGGTTCCTTTGGCCGTATTCGATGTCCGAGAAAAATATTAGACGATTCGGGTCGGGGCCCAGGGCCACGGCAGAAGGCGTGGGCTATAACACACGAAAATTTTGGACTCGCGCGGATTTCCAATTTTATGGCCGTAAACTTCCAAAAAATATAATCTGGTAATGGAGGGGCAGTGACTATGGTTCCTTTGGCCGTATTCGATGTCCGAGAAATATTTTAGACGATTCGGGTCCGGGGGCCAGGGCCAAGGCAGAAGGCGTGGGCTACAGCACACGAAAATTTGGGACTCGCGCAGATTTCCAATTTTATGGCCGTAAACTTCCAAAAAATGTAATTTGGTCATGGAGGCGAAGTGACTATGGTTCCTTTGGCCGCATTCGATGTCCGAGAAAAATTTTAGGCGATTCGGGTCCAGGGGCCTAGTGCCACGGCAGAAGGCGTGGGCTATAGCACACGAAAATTTGGGACTCGCGCGGATTTCCAATTTTATGGCCCTAAAATTCCAATAAGTGTAATTTGGTCATGGAGGGGAAGTGACTATTGTTCCATTGGCCGTATTCGATGTCCGAGAAAAATATTAGACGATTCGGGTTGGGGCCCAGGGCCACGGCAGAAGGCGTGGGCTATAACACACGAAAATTTTGGACTCGCGCGGATTTCCAATTTTATGGCCGTAAACTTCCAAAAAATATAATTTGGTAATGGAGGGGCAGTGACTATGGTTCCTTTGGCCGTATTCGATGTCCGAGAAATATTTTAGACGATTCGGGTCCGGGGTCCCGGGGCCACGGCAGAAGGCGTGGGCTACAGCACACGAAAATTTGGGACTCGCGCGGATTTCAAATTTTATGGCCGTAAACATCCAAAAAATATAATTTGGTCATGGAAGCGAAGTGACTATGGTTCCTTTAGCCGCATTCGATGTCCGAGAAAAAATTTAGGCGATTCGGGTCCGGGGGCCCGGGGCCACGACAGAAGGCGTGGGCTATGGCACACGAAAATTTTGGACTCGCGCGGATTACCAATTTTATGGCCCTAAAATTCCAATAAGTGTAATTTGGTCATGGAGAGGAAGTGACTATGGTTCCTTTGGCCGTATTCAATGCCCGAGAAAAATATTAGACGATTTGGGTCGGGGCCCAGGGCCACGGCAGAAGGCGTGGGCTATAGCACACGAAAATTTGGGACTCGCGCTGATTTCCAATTTTATGGCCGTAAACTTCCAAAAAATGTAATTTGGTCATGGAGGCGAAGTGACTATGGTTCCTTTGGCTGCATTCGATGTCCGAGAAAAATTTTAGGCGATTCGGGTCCAGGGGCCCAGGGCCACGGCAGAAGGCGTGGGCTATAGCACACGAAAATTTGGGACTCGCGCGGATTTCCAATTTTATGGCCGTAAACTTCCAAAAAAATGTAATTTGGTCATGGAGGGGAAGTGACTAAGGTTCCTTTGGCCGTATTCGATGCCCGAGAAAATTATTAGACGATTCGGGTCGGGGCCCCGGGCCACGGCAGAAGGCGTGGGCTATAGCACACGAAAATTTTGGACTCGCGCGGATTTCCAATTTTATGGCCCTAAAATTCCAATAAGTGTAATTTGGTCATGGAGGGGAAGTGACTATGGTTCCTTTGGCCGTATTCGATGTCCGAGAAAAATATTAGACGATTCGGGTCGGGGCCACGGCAGAAGGCGTGGGCTATAACACACGAAAATTTTGGACTCGCGCGGATTTCCAATTTTATGGCCGTAAACTTCCAAAAAATATAATTTGGTAATGGAGGGGCAGTGACTATGGTTCCTTTGGCCGTATTCGATGTCCGAGAAATATTTTAGACGATTCGGGTCCGGGGTCCCGGGGCTACGGCAGAAGGCGTGGGCTACAGCACACGAAAATTTGGGACTCGCGCGGATTTCCAATTTTATGGCCGTAAACTTCCAAAAAATGTAATTTGGTCATGGAGAGGAAGCGACTGTTGTTCCGTTGGCCGTATTCGATGTCCGAGAAAAATTTAGGCGATTCGGGTCCGGGGGCCAGGGGCCACGGCAGAAGGCATGGGCTATAGCACACGAAAATTTTAGACTCGCGCGGATTTCCAATTTTATGGCCCTAAAATTCCAATAAGTGTAATTTGGTCATGGAGGGGAAGTGACTATGGTTCCTTTGGCCGTATTCGATGTCCGAGAAAAATATTAGACGACTCGGGTCGGGGCCCAGGGCCACGGCAGAAGGCGTGGGCTATAACCCAAGAAAATTTTGGACTCGCGCGGATTTCCAATTTTATGGCCGTAAACTTCCAAAAAATATAATCTGGTAATGGAGGGGCAGTGACTATGGTTCCTTTGGCCGTATTCGATGTCCGAGAAATATTTTAGACGATTCGGGTCCGGGGGCCAGGGGCCACGGCAGAAGGCGTGGGCTACAGCACACGAAAATTTGGGACTCGCGCGGATTTCCAATTTTATGGCCGTAAACTTCCAAAAAATGTAATTTGGTCATGGAGAGGAAGCGACTGTTGTTCCGTTGGCCGTATTCGATGTCCGAGAAAAATTTTAGGCGATTCGGGTCCGGGGGCCAGGGGCCACGGCAGAAGGCATGGGCTATAGCACACGAAAATTTTGGACTCGCGCGGATTTCCAATTTTATGGCCCTAAAATTCCAATAAGTGTAATTTGGTCATGGAGGGGAAGTGACTATGGTTCCTTTGGCCGTATTCGATGCCCGAGAAAAATATTAGACGATTCGGGTCGGGGCCCAGGGCCACGGCAGAAGGCGTGGGCTATAGCAAACGAAAATTTTTGACTCGCGCTGATTTCCAATTTTATGGCCGTAAATTCAAAAAAAATGTAATTTAGTCATGGAGGGGCAGTGACTATGGTTCCTTTGGCGGTATTCGATGTCCGAGAAAAATATTAGACGATTCAGGTCGGGGCCCAGGGCCACGGCAGAAGGCGTGGGCTATAACACACGAAAATTTTGGACTCGCGCGGATTTCCAATTTTATGGCCGTAAACTTCCAAAAAATATAATTTGGTAATGGAGGGGCAGTGACTATGGTTCCTTTGGCCGCATTCGATGTCCGAGAAATATTTTAGACGATTCGGGTCCGGGGTCCCAGGGCCAGGGCAGAAGGCGTGGGCTACAGCACACGAAAATTTGGGACTCGCGCAGATTTCCAATTTTATGGCCGTAAACTTCCAAAAAATGTAATTTGGTCATGGAGGCGAAGTGACTATGGTTCCTTTGGCCGCATTCGATGTCCGAGAAAAATTTTAGGCGATTCGGGTCCAGGGGCCCAGGGCCACGGCAGAAGGCGTGGGCTATAGCACACGAAAATTTTGGACTCGCGCGGATTTCCAATTTTATGGCCCTAAAATTCCAATAAGTGTAATTTGGTCATGGAGGGGAAGTGACTATGGTTCCTTTGGCCGTATTCGATGTCCGAGAAAAATATTAGACGATTCGGGTCGGGGCCCAGGGCCACGGCAGAAGGCGTGGGCTATAACACACGAAAATTTTGGACTCGCGCGGATTTCCAATTTTATGGCCGTAAACTTCCAAAAAATATAATTTGGTAATGGAGGGGCAGTGACTATGGTTCCTTTGGCCGTATTCGATGTCCGAGAAATATTTTAGACGATTCGGGTCCGGGGTCCCGGGGCCACGGCAGAAGGCGTGGGCTACAGCACACGAAAATTTGGGACTCGCGCGGATTTCAAATTTTATGGCCGTAAACATCCAAAAAATATAATTTGGTCATGGAGGCGAAGTGACTATGGTTCCTTTAGCTGCATTCGATGTTCGAGAAAAATTTTAGGCGATTCGGGTCCGGGGGCCCGGGGCCACGACAGAAGGCGTGGGCTATGGCACACGAAAATTTTGGACTCGCGCGGATTACAAATTTTATGGCCCTAAAATTCCAATAAGTGTAATTTGGTCATGGAGGGGAACTGACTATGGTTCCTTTGGCCGTATTCGATGTCCGAGAAAAATTTTTGTCGATTCGGGTCGGGGCCCAGGGCCACGGCAGAAGGCGTGGGCTATAGCAAACGAAAATTTTGGACTCGCGCCGATTTCCAATTTTATGGCCGTAAATTCAAAAAAAATGTAATTTAGTCATGGAGGGGCAGTGACTATGGTTCCTTTGGCGGTATTCGATGTCCGAGAAAAATTTTAGACGATTCGGGTCCGGGGTCCCGGGGCCAGGGCAGAAGGCGTGGGCTACAGCACACGAAAATTTGGGACTCGCGCAGATTTCCAATTTTATGGCCGTAAACTTCCAAAAAATGTAATTTGGTCATGGAGGCGAAGTGACTATGGTTCCTTTGGCCGCATTCGATGTCCGAGAAAAATTTTAGACGATTCGGGTCCGGGGTCCCGGGGACAGGGCAGAAGGCGTGGGCTACAGCACACGAAAATTTGGGACTCGCGCAGATTTCCAATTTTATGGCCGTAAAGTTCCAAAAAATGTAATTTGGTCATGGAGAGGAAGCGACTGTTGTTCCGTTGGCCGTATTCGATGTCCGAGAAAAATTTAGGCGATTCGGGTCCGGGGGCCAGGGGCCACGGCAGAAGGCATGGGCTATAGCACACGAAAATTTTGGACTCGCGCGGATTTCCAATTTTATGGCCCTAAAATTCCAATAAGTGTAATTTGGTCATGGAGGGGAAGTGACTATGGTTCCTTTGGCCGTATTCGATGCCCGAGAAAAATATTAGACGATTCGGGTCGGGGCCCAGGGCCACGGCAGAAGGCGTGGGCTATAGCAAACGAAAATTTTTGACTCGCGCTGATTTCCAATTTTATGGCCGTAAATTCAAAAAAAATGTAATTTAGTCATGGAGGGGCAGTGACTATGGTTCCTTTGGCGGTATTCGATGTCCGAGAAAAATATTAGACGATTCAGGTCGGGGCCCAGGGCCACGGCAGAAGGCGTGGGCTATAACACACGAAAATTTTGGACTCGCGCGGATTTCCAATTTTATGGCCGTAAACTTCCAAAAAATATAATTTGGTAATGGAGGGGCAGTGACTATGGTTCCTTTGGCCGCATTCGATGTCCGAGAAATATTTAAGACAATTCGGGTCTGGGGTCCCAGGGCCAGGGCAGAAGGCGTGGGCTACAGCACACGAAAATTTGGGACTCGCGCAGATTTCCAATTTTATGGCCGTAAACTTCCAAAAAATGTAATTTGGTCATGGAGGCGAAGTGACTATGGTTCCTTTGGCCGCATTCGATGTCCGAGAAAAATTTTAGGCGATTCGGGTCCAGGGGCCCAGGGCCACGGCAGAAGGCGTGGGCTATAGCACACGAAAATTTGGGACTCGCGCGGATTTCCAATTTTATGGCCCTAAAATTCCAATAAGTGTAATTTGGTCATGGAGGGGAAGTGACTATGGTTCCTTTGGCCGTATTCGATGTCCGAGAAAAATATTAGACGATTCGGGTCGGGGCCCAGGGCCACGGCAGAAGGCGTGGGCTATAACACACGAAAATTTTGGACTCGCGCGGATTTCCAATTTTATGGCCGTAAACTTCCAAAAAATATAATTTGGTAATGGAGGGGCAGTGACTATGGTTCCTTTGGCCGTATTCGATGTCCGAGAAATATTTTAGACGATTCGGGTCCGGGGTCCCGGGGCCACGACAGAAGGCGTGGGCTACAGCACACGAAAATTTGGGACTCGCGCGGATTTCAAATTTTATGGCCGTAAACATCCAAAAAATATAATTTGGTCATGGAGGCGAAGTGACTATGGTTCCTTTAGCCGCATTCGATGTCCGAGAAAAATTTTAGGCGATTCGGGTCCGGGGGCCCGGGGCCACGACAGAAGGCGTGGGCTATGGCACACGAAAATTTTGGACTCGCGCGGATTTCCAATTTTATGGCCCTAAAATTCCAATAAGTGTAATTTGGTCATGGAGGGGAAGTGACTATGGTTCCTTTGGCCGTATTCGATGTCCGAGAAAAATTTTAGACGATTCGGGTCGGGGCCCAGGGCCACGGCAGAAGGCGTGGGCTATAGCAAACGAAAATTTTGGACTCGCGCCGATTTCCAATTTTATGGCCGTAAATTCAAAAAAAATGTAATTTAGTCATGGAGGGGCAGTGACTATGGTTCCTTTGGCGGTATTCGATGTCCGAGAAAAATTTTAGACGATTCGGGTCCGGGGTCCCGGGGCCAGGGCAGAAGGCGTGGGCTACAGCACACGAAAATTTGGGACTCGCGCAGATTTCCAATTTTATGGCCGTAAACTTCCAAAAAATGTAATTTGGTCATGGAGGCGAAGTGACTATGGTTCCTTTGGCCGCATTCGATGTCCGAGAAAAATTTTAGACGATTCGGGTCCGGGGTCCCGGGGCCAGGGCAGAAGGCGTGGGCTACAGCACACGAAAATTTGGGACTCGCGCAGATTTCCAATTTTATGGCCGTAAACTTCCAAAAAATGTAATTTGGTCATGGAGGCGAAGTGACTATGGTTCCTTTGGCCGTATTCGATGTCCGAGAAAAATTTTAGGCGATTCGGGTCCAGGGGCCCAGGGCCACGGCAGAAGGCGTGGGCTATAGCACACGAAAATTTTGGACTCGCGCGGATTTCCAATTTTATGGCCCTAAAATTCCAATAAGTGTAATTTGGTCATGGAGGGGAAGTGACTATGGTTCCTTTGGCCGTATTCGATGTCCGAGAAAAATATTAGACGATTCGGGTCGGGGCCCAGGGCCACGGCAGAAGGCGTGGGCTATAGCACACGAAAATTTGGGACTCGCGCTGATTTCCAATTTTATGGCCGTAAACTTCAAAAAAAATGTAATTTAGTCATGGAGGGGCAGTGACTATGGTTCCTTTGGCGGTATTCGATGTCCGAGAAAAATTTTAGACGATTCGGGTCCGGGGTCCCGGGGCCAGGGCAGAAGGCGTGGGCTACAGCACACGAAAATTTGGGACTCGCGCAGATTTCCAATTTTATGGCCGTAAACTTCCAAAAAATGTAATTTGGTCATGGAGGCGAAGTGACTATGGTTCCTTTGGCCGTATTCGATGTCCGAGAAAAATTTTAGGCGATTCGGGTCCAGGGGCCCAGGGCCACGGCAGAAGGCGTGGGCTATAGCACACGAAAATTTTGGACTCGCGCGGATTTCCAATTTTATGGCCCTAAAATTCCAATAAGTGTAATTTGGTCATGGAGGGGAAGTGACTATGGTTCCTTTGGCCGTATTCGATGTCCGAGAAAAATATTAGACGATTCGGGTCGGGGCCCAGGGCCACGGCAGAAGGCGTGGGCTATAGCAAACGAAAATTTTGGACTCGCGCTGATTTCCAATTTTATGGCCGTAAACTTCAAAAAAAATGTAATTTAGTCATGGAGGGGCAGTGACTATGGTTCCTTTGGCGGTATTCGATGTCCGAGAAAAATTTTAGACGATTCGGGTCGGGGCCCGGGGCCACGGCAGAAGGCGTGGGCTATAACACACGAAAATTTTGGACTCGCGCGGATTTCCAATTTTATGGCCGTAAACTTCCAAAAAATATAATTTGGTAATGGAGGGGCAGTGACTATGGTTCCTTTGGCCGCATTCGATGTCCGAGAAAAATTTTAGGCGATTCGGGTCCAGGGGCCCAGGGCCACGGCAGAAGGCGTGGGCTATAGCACACGAAAATTTGGGACTCGCGCTGATTTCCAATTTTATGGCCGTAAACTTCAAAAAAAATGTAATTTAGTCATGGAGGGGCAGCGACTATGGTTCCTTTGGCGGTATTCGATGTCCGAGAAAAATTTTAGACGATTCGGGTCCGGGGTCCCGGGGCCAGGGCAGAAGGCGTGGGCTACAGCACACGAAAATTTGGGACTCGCGCAGATTTCCAATTTTATGGCCGTAAACTTCCAAAAAATGTAATTTGGTCATGGAGGCGAAGTGACTATGGTTCCTTTGGCCGCATTCGATGTCCGAGAAAAATTTTAGGCGATTCGGGTCCAGGGGCCCAGGGCCACGGCAGAAGGCGTGGGCTATAACACACGAAAATTTTGGACTCGCGCGGATTTCCAATTTTATGGCCCTAAAATTCCAATAAGTGTAATTTGGTCATGGAGGGGAAGTGACTATGGTTCCTTTGGCCGTATTCGATGTCCGAGAAAAATATTAGACGATTCGGGTCGGGGCCCAGGGCCACGGCAGAAGGCGTGGGCTATAACACACGAAAATTTTGGACTCGCGCGGATTTCCAATTTTATGGCCGTAAACTTCCAAAAAATATAATTTGGTAATGGAGGGGCAGTGACTATGGTTCCTTTGGCCGTATTCGATGTCCGAGAAATATTTTAGACGATTCGGGTCCGGGGTCCCGGGGCCACGGCAGAAGGCGTGGGCTACAGCACACGAAAATTTGGGACTCGCGCGGATTTCCAATTTTATGGCCGTAAACTTCCAAAAAATGTAATTTGGTCATGGAGAGGAAGCGACTGTTGTTCCGTTGGCCGTATTCGATGTCCGAGAAAAATTTAGGCGATTCGGGTCCGGGGGCCAGGGGCCACGGCAGAAGGCATGGGCTATAGCACACGAAAATTTTGGACTCGCGCGGATTTCCAATTTTATGGCCCTAAAATTCCAATAAGTGTAATTTGGTCATGGAGGGGAAGTGACTATGGTTCCTTTGGCCGTATTCGATGTCCGAGAAAAATATTAGACGACTCGGGTCGGGGCCCAGGGCCACGGCAGAAGGCGTGGGCTATAACCCAAGAAAATTTTGGACTCGCGCGGATTTCCAATTTTATGGCCGTAAACTTCCAAAAAATATAATCTGGTAATGGAGGGGCAGTGACTATGGTTCCTTTGGCCGTATTCGATGTCCGAGAAATATTTTAGACGATTCGTGTCCGGGGGCCAGGGGCCACGGCAGAAGGCGTGGGCTACAGCACACGAAAATTTGGGACTCGCGCGGATTTCCAATTTTATGGCCGTAAACTTCCAAAAAATGTAATTTGGTCATGGAGAGGAAGCGACTGTTGTTCCGTTGGCCGTATTCGATGTCCGAGAAAAATTTAGGCGATTCGGGTCCGGGGGCCAGGGGCCACGGCAGAAGGCATGGGCTATAGCACACGAAAATTTTGGACTCGCGCGAAAATTCATGGCTGTATATGTATTTAACATGAGCAACTAAATACATATACTGTCCGGAGCTTATTACTTTTGCAAATATTTAGTATAGTTATTTTGATGAAATCTCATAACTTGATTAAATTATTTCTAAGTATTAAATCTTTTATCTTGTTTCATATTTGATCTATTTTGTGTGAGGTACTTATTTCTCTCTAAGTGTGTGAGGTATCCGATTAATATCCGGAGTGTACGTTGGCAAGCCTGTCCTTGCGAATCTTGTTAGCCATGGTAGGCGTTTATTGTGACCCTTAGGTGTTCCCGTAGCCAAGATAACTCTAGAGAGAGAAGAGGTAAAACCAAGAGAACGTTTAGATCATTATGAACCTAGATATTTAGATTTAGGACTTTTTTATAATTTGATCTTTGTTATTTGCTTTTATCTGAATATTATATACTTATGATTTTGCTTCTGTATTAGTTCCAGGACAGTAATTTTTCTTATATGAATCAAAATATATTAAATTTTGTTAACTTATCTTCTAGATCTACTCAGATTGCCTTAACTGAGTCTAATTTGGATAACTGGAGTATCCCTGCTGAACCTTTTCATAAGATCTACCAGATATGTCACTTTAATTTCATTAAAAAGCATAATATTAAAACGTGTGAATCAACTGTTGCTATTAATAACTCTTTAGAAGTTATAAAATTGTTACATGAGCATGATATAATTAGATATAAGTCTAGTTTTAATTATCTGCATATTGGTCTTGTGCAAGTTGCTGTTAAGCCTTTGTTTAGAAAAGGACTTAATATTCCTGTTTGTGCACTTTTACGTGATGCACGTTTTCTTAACTTTGATGATTCTTTGTTAGGGGCACTTGAAAGTAATTTAGCAGGAGGCCCTGTTTATTTCAATTGTTATCCTAATTTCTCTGTTGATATTAATGATCCTAATGTGTTAGATACATTAACGCTTAATATCAAAACTCTTAATATGAACAGCAAATCCGAAACTCGTGAAATAGCTGTTATATACCGCGTTTATTATCGGTTGATGTCTACTACCCTTGCTCCGAAAGCAAGGATAGAGAGTACCAAAGGTGTGACTATGTTAATGGAAGCTAACCATGAACATAGTACCATCTTTGTTCCTCGCCTTCTTCAGTGGAAAGACATTCTATCCAATACTGATTGGCACTTTGAAGCTATTACTCAACCCATTCCCTCTCATACAGAGAATCGCCAAATAGAACGAATCATCCAAAATTCCGATGGTTCAGTTGACCTTAAATTTCTGAACTCTCAACCTCGTAGAAGTTTCACCGTAGGTTCTACTTCTTCAAACCCCCGGGAAGAAGTATTTACTCGTTCTTGCTCCTTTAGATCTGCTATTAATAAATCTGTCATTAATAGTCAAGTTGATGGGGTAGATTTTTCGGGAGATATCCCAAAAGTTTTTTATAAATCTCAGTTTCAAGAACCTATTCAGGAACCCTCTAGTCCCACAGAATCTGATATGGCGCCTCCAAGGCAAAATTCAGACCCTGGTCTTCACGTCATTAAAGTTGAGGAAGATTATACCCCTAATCTTGCTGCTTTAAAAAGACTCTGGCTCGACCCAAAAAACGCTTTAAGGGTCAAATGGTACACTGCTACCTATTCTAAGAGCCAGCAAGCGATTTTTGGGCAACAATGGATTGCCGATATGAAGCGCTTGAAGTGTGATATTGAATATTTTAAGTGGTTCGAAATCACTGGAAAACTGGATGACCAGAATGAGTCTTTACAAGTTCTGGTTAATAAGTGGTATACTCAAACCAACAAGGTTGTTGAGTCTGTCACTCCTCCTCTTGAAGGAATTAAAATTCCTCATTCCAACACCATTGTTTCTGCTTCTCCTTTTAAACTCAAAAGCAGTAATCCTACGAGTACACCCTCTAATGCGGACATAGACAAAATTGTAGAACAAAACAATTACACCAATAAATTGTTGCACTCTGTTTCCCTTCAAATTGAAGAAACAAAACCTAGACTAACTCCTAGTCTAAGTATCCCTAGGCCTAGTACAAATAGTACGATAGAGCCTAATCCTATATTCAAGCCTCCTGAATTTCGCCGGGAATTGTTTCCTAAACTTAGCGAAAATATCTCTGTCTCTGGTAAACTGGTTGAACAGATTACCGAAAAGCTAGCCAACTTTCATGTTTCAAGTGAAAGTAAAGTAAAAGAAGTTTCTAATGCTTCAAAAGCAAAAGAAACTTCTAATCAAGCGTCCAGTTCTCGACCAACTAAAGAGAACAACACCAATAGTGCTGAGAGTGTTAGAACTCTTTCTGATAACTCTCTTCTCAAACTTTCCGATAGATACCCCCATAGGAGAAACTATTATAGTCGTCCCTCTTTTCCTGATACTCAGTATGAGGAAGATGGTTTCCAGTCTCAATCATCTCATGATGGTAGAGGCATCGTTGAATGGAATATTGATGGTCTTGCCGAACATCAAATCTATCGTGTCCTTCACGAAATGGGCGTTTGTATTACCAGTTACAAGCTGCGAAATTCTTCTGATAAAGAAGCAGCGGCCATGATCACTGCTGGCTTTACTGGTATGCTTAGGTATTGGTGGGATAATTATGTCACCGAAGATCTTAAGCTTCAAATCCTCAACGCAACCACCATTATTACTACTGTTAAAACAGTTAGTGATATGGAAACTTCTGAATCTGAAACCAGAGAGGATGCTTGTGCCACTCTGCTCTACCACATTGCCAAACACTTTGTAGGAGAGCCTAAACTCTTCCAAGATAGGAGTTTTGAAATTCTTAACAATCTTCGTTGCCCTAGACTAAGTGACTTTAGGTGGTATAAAGACCAGTTTATGGTCAAAATTATGACTAGACCTGACTGCAATAGTGATTTTTGGAAAGACAGATTTATTAGCGGTCTTCCCCCCTTATTTGCCGAAAAGGTTAGATCAAAAATAAGAGATAGGTGTGGCGGTAAGATACCCTATGAACTTATGACCTATGGAGATATTATTAGTCTTATTAATACCACAGCCCTAGAGCTATGTACTGACCTAAAACTTAAGAGTCATCTTAAGAAAGATAGATTGACCTCCAAAGCAGAACTAGGCAGTTTTTGTAGAGACTTTGGTTATGGCAATATAGACTATCCCCCTTCCAAGCAAGCTAAGAAGAATTCTAAGGCTAAGTCCTCTTATAAATCATCTAGAAAGACTAAGAAAAACAAGTCTAAAGATAGGTCGTATGAACCTAAGAAAAAGAAATTTAGGAAGAAAAGACCTTCCCATAAAGAAGATGTCTGCTGGACTTGTGGTAAGTCTGGTCATAGAGCCAACCAGTGTAAATCTTCTAAGAAGAAGAAGAAAATAAACCTTCTGGGACTAGATGAGGATACTAAAGAAAAACTCTTTTCTATCCTTCAGGAAAGCGAGTCTGATTCGAGTAATTCCTCTTCTGAAGAATACAGTGATGAAGAAAATATCAACGTCGCTTATGAGACTGATGACAGTCAGTCAGATTCTGAAGAATCTTGCGAAGAATCTTGTGAAGGTGTCTTTTGCGGATGTCCTTCCAATACTCTTAGTATGATCACATCGGACTCCAAGGAAGTCCTTTTTGATATTATTGATCATATCAAAGACGATGAATCTCGTGCCAAGTATTTGATTGAGCTCAAGAAAATTATTCTGGGTTCTGATCAAAAGAAACCTTCTTCGTCTAAGGCCATCGAACCTTTTAGTATGAAACAAGTGTTCAATAGGTTCGATAAACCTGCTGAGCCCTCTATATCTGACTTACGTCAAGAGATGAATTCTCTTAAACAAGAAGTTAGGCAGTTGAAATCGCGTCTTGACAAAGTCGAGATGGAATCCCTTACTTCTCAAGTCCTTCAGGACACTGTTGAGAAGACTGACTCTTTTCCTGAAAAAGAATTTGACTTCCCTGGAGAACAACCTGTTGATCCAGGTCTTCTTAATAATACTCCTTCCACTAATCCCGGTCCTTCTGTGTCCACTATTAAATCTATTAGTGAACATATTCCTGTCAAAATTGTTGTTGCAAAAAATTTTGTTCTCAACAAGGTTGCTTTATTTGACAGTGGTGCCGACCGTAACTGTATAGTGAAAGGTCTTATTCCTCTTAAGTACCTTAAAAAGAGTACAACTCGTTTATACTCGGCCACTGGTGAGAGAATGAAAATTGATTACAAATTATCTAAAGCCCATATTTGTAATAACAATATTTGCTTTACTAATGATTTTGTAATCACTGAAAATATCAATGAAGATATTATTCTAGGAACGCCATTCATTAGTCAACTTAAACCTTTTACTAATGATATAGATGGCATTCATGCTTGTATCCTCGGTCAAGAGGTGTTTTTCCCTTTTGTTCAAACTCTTTCTCCTACAGAGAGTAGGTTTTTAAAAGAAAAAACTATATTTAAAATTAATTGTCTTTCTAATCATATTTCTTTTTTAAAAGAAGAGATTACTATAGAAAGAATTAAACAAACTTTAAAAACCCCGGGAATAATGTCTAAGGTAGATTCCCTTCAAAAGAAGTTTGAAAATGAAGTTTGTTCAAATCTTCCTACTGCCTTTTGGAATATAAAAAAGCATTCTGTTGCATTACCCTACATTGATGGGTTTAATGAACAAAACATACCTACTAAGGCTAGACCTATTCAAATGAACCATGAAATGGTTGAAATTTGCAAAACTGAGATTAACCATTTACTTGATAATGGTATTATTAGACCCTCTAACTCTCCTTGGAGTTGTTCTGCCTTTTATGTTAATAATAGCGCAGAAAAAGAAAGGGGTGCACCAAGGCTTGTTATTAATTATAAGCCTTTGAATTCGGTCCTTAAATGGATCCGGCATCCAATCCCTAATAAAAGGGATCTCCTTAAACGAACTTATAAAGCAAACCTTTATAGTAAGTTCGATATGAAATCTGGATTTTGGCAAATTCAGATTAATGAAAAGGATCGTTATAAAACTGCATTCAATGTACCTTTTGGTCATTATGAGTGGAATGTTATGCCTTTTGGGTTAAAAAATGCCCCATCTGAATTTCAGAATATTATGAATAATATTTTCAATCCTTATTCTTATATGTCAATTGTTTATATTGATGATGTGTTAATATTTTCTGAAGACATTGATTCTCATTTTAAGCATCTTTCAACATTTTTTAAAGTTGTGCAAAATAACGGTTTGGTTATTAGTGCTAAGAAAATTAAGCTCTTTCAAACCTCTATTAGATTCTTAGGCCATGACCTATATCAAGGTACCTACAAACCTATCTGTAGAGCCATTGAATTCTCGTCCAAATTTCCTGATGAAATTAAGGATAAGACCCAGCTTCAGAGATTCTTAGGAAGTCTTAATTATGTTGCTGACTTTATTCCTAAAGTTAGACAAACTTGTGAGCCTTTGTATCTTAGGCTTAGAAAGAATCCTATACCGTGGGGAGATGAACAAACCCAAAGTGTCAAGAAGATTAAGAGATTAGTCCAAAATCTTTCTTGCTTAGGGATACCCAATCCCGATGCATATATGATAGTTGAAACTGATGCTTCTGATATAGGATACGGAGGTATTCTAAAACAGCAAATAGAACCAAATAGTTGCGAGCAACTGGTGAGGTTTACTTCTGGTATCTGGAATAATACCCAGAAAAATTATAGTACTGTAAAAAAGGAAGTTTTATCTATAGTACTATGTATTACTAAATTCCAAGATGATTTAGTAAACAAAGAATTTTTACTTCGAGTTGATTGTAAATCGGCCAAAGAAATTTTACAAAAAGATGTTAAAAATCTTGTTTCAAAACAAATATTTGCTAGATGGCAAGCTCTACTATCTAGCTTTGATTTCAAAATTGATTTTATAAAAGGAGAAAATAATTCTCTTCCAGATTTTCTAACTCGAGAATTTCTTCAGGGCCATGAAGTCGTCAAAAACTAGCCCGTTCAAAAACGTCAAGTCTGAAAGGCAACTATCAACAGTTAGATCTTTCGTTCCTACTAGTTTGGCCCAAATAAAGCCCTCTTTTCCTCCTCTTCCTAGTCCGGCCCAGAGCCAAAATAAGTTTACCTGTCAGAGTAGAGCTTGAAATCCGGGTTTCTATCAGAGTAAACATGTTCCACTTCAATGGAGTCTGTATCGACTAAGATAGCCTCAAAATAAAGGCGAGTGTGAAGGGGGTCAGGACTATCAATGTAGTTGGATGAATTATAGCAGGGCTTTATAAGGTCTTGGACTCGACCAGATTCAAACTCTTTATCGAGGGCTAAAATGGGAGAGACCTTAATGGTCAAGAATTCAAAAGTCTCAGTTGGCTGAGAAGAGGGTTTTTGAATTTGGACTTTAGGGTCCACTGCTTGGGCAAAAGACTCTGGGGTCTTCATTTCATAACTAGATTTGTTCTGGACCTTAGAAGTGGATCCAGAGGAAGATTCAGGCTTTGGGCCTGGAAGTTTTGGGAGTTCTCCTAAAACGGTAAACTTATTTTGGCTCTGGGCCGGACTAGGAAGAGGAGGAAAAGAGGGCGTTATTTGGGCCAAACTAGTAGGAACGAAAGGTCTAACTGTTGATAGTTGCCTTTCAGACTTGACGTTTTTGAACGGGCTAGTTTTTGACGACTTCATGGCCCTGAAGAAATTCTCGAGTTAGAAAATCTGGAAGAGAATTATTTTCTCCTTTTATAAAATCAATTTTGAAATCAAAGCTAGATAGTAGAGCTTGCCATCTAGCAAATATTTGTTTTGAAACAAGATTTTTAACATCTTTTTGTAAAATTTCTTTGGCCGATTTACAATCAACTCGAAGTAAAAATTCTTTGTTTACTAAATCATCTTGGAATTTAGTAATACATAGTACTATAGATAAAACTTCCTTTTTTACAGTACTATAATTTTTCTGGGTATTATTCCAGATACCAGAAGTAAACCTCACCAGTTGCTCGCAACTATTTGGTTCTATTTGCTGTTTTAGAATACCTCCGTATCCTATATCAGAAGCATCAGTTTCAACTATCATATATGCATCGGGATTGGGTATCCCTAAGCAAGGAAGATTTTGGACTAATCTCTTAATCTTCTTGACACTTTGGGTTTGTTCATCTCCCCACGGTATAGGATTCTTTCTAAGCCTAAGATACAAAGGCTCACAAGTTTGTCTAACTTTAGGAATAAAGTCAGCAACATAATTAAGACTTCCTAAGAATCTCTGAAGCTGGGTCTTATCCTTAATTTCATCAGGAAATTTGGACGAGAATTCAATGGCTCTACAGATAGGTTTGTAGGTACCTTGATATAGGTCATGGCCTAAGAATCTAATAGAGGTTTGAAAGAGCTTAATTTTCTTAGCACTAATAACCAAACCATTATTTTGCACAACTTTAAAAAATGTGGAAAGATGCTTAAAATGAGAATCAATGTCTTCAGAAAATATTAACACATCATCAATATAAACAATTGACATATAAGAATAAGGATTGAAAATATTATTCATAATATTCTGAAATTCAGATGGGGCATTTTTTAACCCAAAAGGCATAACATTCCACTCATAATGACCAAAAGGTACATTGAATGCAGTTTTATAACGATCCTTTTCATTAATCTGAATTTGCCAAAATCCAGATTTCATATCGAACTTACTATAAAGGTTTGCTTTATAAGTTCGTTTAAGGAGATCCCTTTTATTAGGGATTCGTTTAAGTCAGATATTCCCGGGGTTTTTAAAGTTTGTTTAATTCTTTCTATAGTAATCTCTTCTTTTAAAAAAGAAATATGATTAGAAAGACAATTAATTTTAAATATAGTTTTTTCTTTTAAAAACCTACTCTCTGTAGGAGAAAGAGTTTGAACAAAAGGGAAAAACACCTCTTGACCGAGGATACAAGCATGAATGCCATCTATATCATTAGTAAAAGGTTTAAGTTGACTAATGAATGGCGTTCCTAGAATAATATCTTCATTGATATTTTCAGTGATTACAAAATCATTAGTAAAGCAAATATTGTTATTACAAATATGGGCTTTAGATAATTTGTAATCAATTTTCATTCTCTCACCAGTGGCCGAGTATAAACGAGTTGTACTCTTTTCAAGGTACTTAAGAGGAATAAGACCTTTCACTATACAGTTACGGTCGGCACCACTGTCAAATAAAGCAACCTTGTTGAGAACAAAATTTTTTGCAACAACAATTTTGACAGGAATATGTTCACTAATAGATTTAATAGTGGACACAGAAGGACCGGGATTAGTGGAAGGAGTATTATTAAGAAGACCTGGATCAACAGGTTGTTCTCCAGGGAAGTCAAATTCTTTTTCAGGAAAAGAGTCAGTCTTCTCAACAGTGTCCTGAAGGACTTGAGAAGTAAGGGATTCCATCTCGACTTTGTCAAGACGCGATTTCAACTGCCTAACTTCTTGTTTAAGAGAATTCATCTCTTGACGTAAGTCAGATATAGAGGGCTCAGCAGGTTTATCGAACCTATTGATTAGAAGTTTCTTTTGCTTTTGAAGCATTAGAAACTTCTTTTACTTTACTTTCACTTGAAACATGAAAGTTGGCTAGCTTTTCGGTAATCTGTTCAACCAGTTTACCAGAGACAGAGATATTTTCGCTAAGTTTAGGAAACAATTCCCGGCGAAATTCAGGAGGCTTGAATATAGGATTAGGCTCTATCGTACTATTTGTACTAGGCCTAGGGATACTTAGACTAGGAGTTAGTCTAGGTTTTGTTTCTTCAATTTGAAGGGAAACAGAGTGCAACAATTTATTGGTGTAATTGTTTTGTTCTACAATTTTGTCTATGTCCGCATTAGAGGGTGTACTCGTAGGATTACTGCTTTTGAGTTTAAAAGGAGAAGCAGAAACAATGGTGTTGGAATGAGGAATTTTAATTCCTTCAAGAGGAGGAGTGACGTAAGTCAGATATAGAGGGCTCAGCAGGTTTATCGAACCTATTGAACACTTGTTTCATACTAAAAGGTTCGATGGCCTTAGACGAAGAAGGTTTCTTTTGATCAGAACCCAGAATAATTTTCTTGAGCTCAATCAAATACTTGGCACGAGATTCATCGTCTTTGATATGATCAATAATATCAAAAAGGACTTCCTTGGAGTCCGATGTGATCATACTAAGAGTATTGGAAGGACATCCGCAAAAGACACCTTCACAAGATTCTTCGCAAGATTCTTCAGAATCTGACTGACTGTCATCAGTCTCATAAGCGACGTTGATATTTTCTTCATCACTGTATTCTTCAGAAGAGGAATTACTCGAATCAGACTCGCTTTCCTGAAGGATAGAAAAGAGTTTTTCTTTAGTATCCTCATCTAGTCCCAGAAGGTTTATTTTCTTCTTCTTCTTAGAAGATTTACACTGCTTGGCTCTATGACCAGACTTACCACAAGTCCAGCAGACATCTTCTTTATGGGAAGGTCTTTTCTTCCTAAATTTCTTTTTCTTAGGTTCATACGACCTATCTTTAGACTTGTTTTTCTTAGTCTTTCTAGATGATTTATAAGAGGACTTAGCCTTAGAATTCTTCTTAGCTTGCTTGGAAGGGGGATAGTCTATATTGCCATAACCAAAGTCTCTACAAAAACTGCCTAGTTCTGCTTTGGAGGTCAATCTATCTTTCTTAAGATGACTCTTAAGTTTTAGGTCAGTACATAGCTCTAGGGCTGTGGTATTAATAAGACTAATAATATCTCCATAGGTCATAAGTTCATAGGGTATCTTACCGCCACACCTATCTCTTATTTTTGATCTAACCTTTTCGGCAAATAAGGGGGGAAGACCGCTAATAAATCTGTCTTTCCAAAAATCACTATTGCAGTCAGGTCTAGTCATAATTTTGACCATAAACTGGTCTTTATACCACCTAAAGTCACTTAGTCTAGGGCAACGAAGATTGTTAAGAATTTCAAGACTCCTATCTTGGAAGAGTTTAGGCTCTCCTACAAAGTGTTTGGCAATGTGGTAGAGCAGAGTGGCACAAGCATCCTCTCTGGTTTCAGATTCAGAAGTTTCCATATCACTAACTGTTTTAACAGTAGTAATAATGGTGGTTGCGTTGAGGATTTGAAGCTTAAGATCTTCGGTGACATAATTATCCCACCAATACCTAAGCATACCAGTAAAGCCAGCAGTGATCATGGCCGCTGCTTCTTTATCAGAAGAATTTCGCAGCTTGTAACTGGTAATACAAACGCCCATTTCGTGAAGGACACGATAGATTTGATGTTCGGCAAGACCATCAATATTCCATTCAACGATGCCTCTACCATCATGAGATGATTGAGACTGGAAACCATCTTCCTCATACTAAGTATCAGGAAAAGAGGGACGACTATAATAGTTTCTCCTATGGGGGTATCTATCGGAAAGTTTGAGAAGAGAGTTATCAGAAAGAGTTCTAACACTCTCAGCACTATTGGTGTTGTTCTCTTTAGTTGGTCGAGAACTGGACGCTGGTCGAGTCCAAGACCTTATAAAGCCCTGCTATAATTCATCCAACTACATTGATAGTCCTGACCCCCTTCACACTCGCCTTTATTTTGAGGCTATCTTAGTCGATACAGACTCCATTGAAGTGGAACATGTTTACTCTGATAGAAACCCGGATTTCATCCTATATTCACAGTTTACAATCAAAAAGATTTTATCTCCTTTCGAATGGCATGTTGACCATCTTCTTACTCCCATACGTCTTAGTATGAACCATAAGCCCCAGACTTACAACTGGTATACATACCAACAAGCTTGGTATAATTTCATGTATCTTAGACCAGGTCATACTTGGTTTATTAAATATAGTCCTGAAGTTATCAAGGCCATCATCCCCAGATGGTTCTATGACTGGTGGAAGACTTTTGGAGGAAAATTAGAAAACCTCCCACAACAATTCCTCAATAAATTCGAAAATTTCCAAATTTCACAAGAGATCACTACTCTCCCTTCTCACATTAAAATGTGTAAATTTTATATTCAAAAAAGAATTTCTTTTATTATCAGCTGGGATTTCAAAATCGCAGAATTCGATAGGATCAGGTACCTATCCAAAGAAATAAAGGTTAAAGGTTGGGTTCCAAAACCTAAGGTATCAACTCTTGATAAGGGAAAAATTGTAGTGGGGAAGACAACTCCACAATCCAAATCATCCAAGGCGGAAATGAAGAAGAAGCTTCAGAAGGCTCTTCAAGATATTGATAATCAGGATGAAGAAACCATTATGCAACTTCTTGAAGAAGTCTCCTCCTCTGCTGAATCCAGTAATGATGACATGTGTAATCCTAAAGGTATTGCTCAGGCTTATCTAGAAGGATTTTATGAATAATATTTACTTTTCCGAAGAGTCAAGTTAATATTTACTTTTCCGAAGAGTCAAGTTACTATTCGGTGGGAATGCCCACTTAGTGTCCTGTGAATACCCACTTTATCACTACCTTCCAAAAGAAGGAAAAACTGAGGGGTATGCGTCTAATTATTGTCCACTAAAAACAAGTCGGTCGAATTATTGTCCACTAAGGACAAGTCATAATTAGTGTCCGTAGGTTGGGTCCCATAAACGGTCCCCGGGTCATAAGGAATCTTATCCTTATCTTTTCACATGGGGTCATATCTCTTTCTTAAAAGTAGAACCCCACAATACTGTCGGCAAAATCTAAGCCGTCCATTTGTATCTAGGAGATTAACTCTTTTGGTGTCAGAGTTGTCTATAAAAAGACTCTCGTCTTGTAATATGAGGCAGGTCGAATTTTCTGACTGAGAAAATTTTAGGCACTATCTCTCTTGAATAATCTCTTCGTCTCTCTTCTTGTAATCATCCCTTCCTATTGTAATATCCCCTTGTTCATGGAATAAAAAGTAAGTCTTTCATTTTCTGTTTTACTGTTTCACTGTTTTAATTTTTCCGGTCCTGTAAATTGGTATCACCCCGGGAATAATGTCTAAGGTAGATTCCCTTCAAAAGAAGTTTGAAAATGAAGTTCTTTCAAATCTTCCTACTGCCTTTTGGAATATAAAAAAGCATTCTGTTGCATTACCCTACATTGATGGGTTTAATGAACAAAACATACCTACTAAGGCTAGACCTATTCAAATGAACCATGAAATGGTTGAAATTTGCAAAACTGAGATTAACCATTTACTTGATAATGGTATTATTAGACCCTCTAACTCTCCTTGGAGTTGTTCTGCCTTTTATGTTAATAATAGCGCAGAAAAAGAAAGGGGTGCACCAAGGCTTGTTATTAATTATAAGCCTTTGAATTCGGTCCTTAAATGGATCCGGCATCCAATCCCTAATAAAAGGGATCTCCTTAAACGAACTTATAAAGCAAACCTTTATAGTAAGTTCGATATGAAATCTGGATTTTGGCAAATTCAGATTAATGAAAAGGATCGTTATAAAACTGCATTCAATGTACCTTTTGGTCATTATGAGTGGAATGTTATGCCTTTTGGGTTAAAAAATGCCCCATCTGAATTTCAGAATATTATGAATAATATTTTCAATCCTTATTCTTATATGTCAATTGTTTATATTGATGATGTGTTAATATTTTCTGAAGACATTGATTCTCATTTTAAGCATCTTTCCACATTTTTTAAAGTTGTGCAAAATAATGGTTTGGTTATTAGTGCTAAGAAAATTAAGCTCTTTCAAACCTCTATTAGATTCTTAGGCCATGACCTATATCAAGGTACCTACAAACCTATCTGTAGAGCCATTGAATTCTCGTCCAAATTTCCTGATGAAATTAAGGATAAGACCCAGCTTCAGAGATTCTTAGGAAGTCTTAATTATGTTGCTGACTTTATTCCTAAAGTTAGACAAACTTGTGAGCCTTTGTATCTTAGGCTTAGAAAGAATCCTATACCGTGGGGAGATGAACAAACCCAAAGTGTCAAGAAGATTAAGAGATTAGTCCAAAATCTTCCTTGCTTAGGGATACCCAATCCCGATGCATATATGATAGTTGAAACTGATGCTTCTGATATAGGATACGGAGGTATTCTAAAACAGCAAATAGAACCAAATAGTTGCGAGCAACTGGTGAGGTTTACTTCTGGTATCTGGAATAATACCCAGAAAAATTATAGTACTGTAAAAAAGGAAGATTTATCTATAGTACTATGTATTACTAAATTCCAAGATGATTTAGTAAACAAAGAATTTTTACTTCGAGTTGATTGTAAATCGGCCAAAGAAATTTTACAAAAAGATGTTAAAAATCTTGTTTCAAAACAAATATTTGCTAGATGGCAAGCTCTACTATCTAGCTTTGATTTCAAAATTGATTTTATAAAAGGAGAAAATAATTCTCTTCCAGATTTTCTAACTCGAGAATTTCTTCAGGGCCATGAAGTCGTCAAAAACTAGCCCGTTCAAAAACGTCAAGTCTGAAAGGCAACTATCAACAGTTAGACCTTTCGTTCCTACTAGTTTGGCCCAAATAAAGCCCTCTTTTCCTCCTCTTCCTAGTCCGGCCCAGAGCCAAAATAAGTTTACCGTTTTAGGAGAACTCCCAAAACTTCCAGGCCCAAAGCCTGAATCTTCCTCTGGATCCACTTCTAAGGTCCAGAACAAATCTAGTTATGAAATGAAGACCCCAGAGTCTTTTGCCCAAGCAGTGGACCCTAAAGTCCAAATTCAAAAACCCTCTTCTCAGCCAACTGAGACTTTTGAATTCTTGACCATTAAGGTCTCTCCCATTTTAGCCCTCGATAAAGAGTTTGAATCTGGTCGAGTCCAAGACCTTATAAAGCCCTGCTATAATTCATCCAACTACATTGATAGTTCCAGTTTTCCAGTGATTTCGAACCACTTAAAATATTCAATATCACACTTCAAGCGCTTCATATCGGCAATCCATTGTTGCCCAAAAATCGCTTGCTGGCTCTTAGAATAGGTAGCAGTGTACCATTTGACCCTTAAAGCGTTTTTTGGGTCGAGCCAGAGTCTTTTTAAAGCAGCAAGATTAGGGGTATAATCTTCCTCAACTTTAATGACGTGAAGACCAGGGTCTGAATTTTGCCTTGGAGGCGCCATATCAGATTCTGTGGGACTAGAGGGTTCCTGAATAGGTTCTTGAAACTGAGATTTATAAAAAACTTTTGGGATATCTCCCGAAAAATCTACCCCATCAACTTGACTATTAATAACAGATTTATTAATAGCAGATCTAAAGGAGCAAGAACGAGTAAATACTTCTTCCCGGGGGTTTGAAGAAGTAGAACCTACGGTGAAACTTCTACGAGGTTGAGAGTTCAGAAATTTAAGGTCAACTGAACCATCGGAATTTTGGATGATTCGTTCTATTTGGCGATTCTCTGTATGAGAGGGAATGGGTTGAGTAATAGCTTCAAAGTGCCAATCAGTATTGGATAGAATGTCTTTCCACTGAAGAAGGCGAGGAACAAAGATGGTACTATGTTCATGGTTAGCTTCCATTAACATAGTCACACCTTTGGTACTCTCTATCCTTGCTTTCGGAGCAAGGGTAGTAGACATCAACCGATAATAAACGCGATATATAACAGCTATTTCACGAGTTTCGGATTTGCTGTTCATATTAAGAGTTTTGATATTAAGCGTTAATGTATCTAACACATTAGGATCATTAATATCAACAGAGAAATTAGGATAACAATTGAAATAAACAGGGCCTCCTGCTAAATTACTTTCAAGTGCCCCTAACAAAGAATCATCAAAGTTAAGAAAACGTGCATCACGTAAAAGTGCACAAACAGGAATATTAAGTCCTTTTCTAAACAAAGGCTTAACAGCAACTTGCACAAGACCAATATGCAGATAATTAAAACTAGACTTATATCTAATTATATCATGCTCATGTAACAATTTTATAACTTCTAAAGAGTTATTAATAGCAACAGTTGATTCACACGTTTTAATATTATGCTTTTTAATGAAATTAAAGTGACCTATCTGGTAGATCTTATGAAAAGGTTCAGCAGGGATACTCCAGTTATCCAAATTAGACTCAGTTAAGGCAATCTGAGTAGATCTAGAAGATAAGTTAACAGAATTTAATATATTTTGATTCATATAAGAAAAATTACTGTCCTGGAACTAATACAGAAGCAAAATCATAAGTATATAATATTCAGATAAAAGCAAATAACAAAGATCAAATTATAAAAAAGTCCTAAATCTAAATATCTAGGTTCATAATGATCTAAACGTTCTCTTGGTTTTACCTCTTCTCTCTCTAGAGTTATCTTGGCTACGGGAACACCTAAGGGTCACAATAAACGCCTACCATGGCTAACAAGAACCGCAAGGACAGGCTTGCCAACGTACACTCCGGATATTAATCGGATACCTCACACACTTAGAGAGAAATAAGTACCTCACACAAAATAGATCAAATATGAAACAAGATAAAAGATTTAATACTTAGAAATAATTTAATCAAGTTATGAGATTTCATCAAAATAACTATACTAAATATTTGCAAAAGTAATAAGCTCCGGACAGTATATGTATTTAGTTGCTCATGTTAAATACATATACAGCCATCCTGGCTCTGATACCAATTTACAGGACCGGAAAATTTAAAACAGTAAAACAGTAAAACAGAAAATGAAAGACTTACTTTTTATTCCATGAACAAGGGGATATTACAATAGGAAGGGATGATTACAAGAAGAGAGACGAAGAGATTATTCAAGAGAGATAGTGCCTAAAATTTTCTCAGTCAGAAAATTCGACCTGCCTCATATTACAAGACGAGAGTCTTTTTATAGACCTCTGACACCAAAAGAGTTAATCTCCTAGATACAAATGGACGGCTTAGATTTTGCCGACAGTATTGTGGGGTTCTACTTTTAAGAAAGAGATATGACCCCATGTGAAAAGATAAGGATAAGATTCCTTATGACCCGGGGACCGTTTATGGGACCCAACCTACGGACACTAATTATGACTTGTCCTTAGTGGACAATAATTCGACCGACTTGTTTTTAGTGGACAATAATTAGACGCACACCCCTCAGTTTTTCCTTCTTTTGGAAGGTAGTGATAAAGTGGGTATTCACAGGACACTAAGTGGGCATTCCCACCGAATAGTAACTTGACTCTTCGGAAAAGTAAATATTAACTTGACTCTTCGGAAAAGTAAATATTATTCATAAAATCCTTCTAGATAAGCCTGAGCAATACCTTTAGGATTACACATGTCATCATTACTGGATTCAGCAGAGGAGGAGACTTCTTCAAGAAGTTGCATAATGGTTTCTTCATCCTGATTATCAATATCTTGAAGAGCCTTCTGAAGCTTCTTCTTCATTTCCGCCTTGGATGATTTGGATTGTGGAGTTGTCTTCCCCACTACAATTTTTCCCTTATCAAGAGTTGATACCTTAGGTTTTGGAACCCAACCTTTAACCTTTATTTCTTTGGATAGGTACCTGATCCTATCGAATTCTGCGATTTTGAAATCACAGCTGATAATAAAAGAAATTCTTTTTTGAATATAAAATTTACACATTTTAATGTGAGAAGGGAGAGTAGTGATCTCTTGTGAAATTTGGAAATTTTCGAATTTATTGAGGAATTGTTGTGGGAGGTTTTCTAATTTTCCTCCAAAAGTCTTCCACCAGTCATAGAACCATCTGGGGATGATGGCCTTGATAACTTCAGGACTATATTTAATAAACCAAGTATGACCTGGTCTAAGATACATGAAATTATACCAAGCTTGTTGGTATGTATACCAGTTGTAAGTCTGGGGCTTATGGTTCATACTAAGACGTATGGGAGTAAGAAGATGGTCAACATGCCATTCGAAAGGAGATAAAATCTTTTTGATTGTAAACTGTGAATATAGGATGAAATCCGGGTTTCTATCAGAGTAAACATGTTCCACTTCAATGGAGTCTGTATCGACTAAGATAGCCTCAAAATAAAGGCGAGTGTGAAGGGGGTCAGGACTATCAATGTAGTTGGATGAATTATAGCAGGGCTTTATAAGGTCTTGGACTCGACCAGATTCAAACTCTTTATCGAGGGCTAAAATGGGAGAGACCTTAATGGTCAAGAATTCAAAAGTCTCAGTTGGCTGAGAAGAGGGTTTTTGAATTTGGACTTTAGGGTCCACTGCTTGGGCAAAAGACTCTGGGGTCTTCATTTCATAACTAGATTTGTTCTGGACCTTAGAAGTGGATCCAGAGGAAGATTCAGGCTTTGGGCCTGGAAGTTTTGGGAGTTCTCCTAAAACGGTAAACTTATTTTGGCTCTGGGCCGGACTAGGAAGAGGAGGAAAAGAGGGCTTTATTTGGGCCAAACTAGAAGGAACGAAAGGTCTAACTGTTGATAGTTGCCTTTCAGACTTGACGTTTTTGAACGGGCTAGTTTTTGACGACTTCATGGCCCTGAAGAAATTCTCGAGTTAGAAAATCTGGAAGAGAATTATTTTCTCCTTTTATAAAATCAATTTTGAAATCAAAGCTAGATAGTAGAGCTTGCCATCTAGCAAATATTTGTTTTGAAACAAGATTTTTAACATCTTTTTGTAAAATTTCTTTGGCCGATTTACAATCAACTCGAAGTAAAAATTCTTTGTTTACTAAATCATCTTGGAATTTAGTAATACATAGTACTATAGATAAAACTTCCTTTTTTACAGTACTATAATTTTTCTGGGTATTATTCCAGATACCAGAAGTAAACCTCACCAGTTGCTCGCAACTATTTGGTTCTATTTGCTGTTTTAGAATACCTCCGTATCCTATATCAGAAGCATCAGTTTCAACTATCATATATGCATCGGGATTGGGTATCCCTAAGCAAGGAAGATTTTGGACTAATCTCTTAATCTTCTTGACACTTTGGGTTTGTTCATCTCCCCACGGTATAGGATTCTTTCTAAGCCTAAGATACAAAGGCTCACAAGTTTGTCTAACTTTAGGAATAAAGTCAGCAACATAATTAAGACTTCCTAAGAATCTCTGAAGCTGGGTCTTATCCTTAATTTCATCAGGAAATTTGGACGAGAATTCAATGGCTCTACAGATAGGTTTGTAGGTACCTTGATATAGGTCATGGCCTAAGAATCTAATAGAGGTTTGAAAGAGCTTAATTTTCTTAGCACTAATAACCAAACCATTATTTTGCACAACTTTAAAAAATGTGGAAAGATGCTTAAAATGAGAATCAATGTCTTCAAAAAATATTAACACATCATCAATATAAACAATTGACATATAAGAATAAGGATTGAAAATATTATTCATAATATTCTGAAATTCAGATGGGGCATTTTTTAACCCAAAAGGCATAACATTCCACTCATAATGACCAAAAGGTACATTGAATGCAGTTTTATAACGATCCTTTTCATTAATCTGAATTTGCCAAAATCCAGATTTCATATCGAACTTACTATAAAGGTTTGCTTTATAAGTTCGTTTAAGGAGATCCCTTTTATTAGGGATTGGATGCCGGATCCATTTAAGGACCGAATTCAAAGGCTTATAATTAATAACAAGCCTTGGTGCACCCCTTTCTTTTTCTGCGCTATTATTAACATAAAAGGCAGAACAACTCCAAGGAGAGTTAGAGGGTCTAATAATACCATTATCAAGTAAATGGTTAATCTCAGTTTTGCAAATTTCAACCATTTCATGGTTCATTTGAATAGGTCTAGCCTTAGTAGGTATGTTTTGTTCATTAAACCCATCAATGTAGGGTAATGCAACAAAATGCTTTTTTATATTCCAAAAGGCAGTAGGAAGATTTGAACAAACTTCATTTTCAAACTTCTTTTGAAGGGAATCTACCTTAGACATTATTCCCGGGGTTTTTAAAGTTTGTTTAATTCTTTCTATAGTAATCTCTTCTTTTAAAAAAGAAATATGATTAGAAAGACAATTAATTTTAAATATAGTTTTTTCTTTTAAAAACCTACTCTCTGTAGGAGAAAGAGTTTGAACAAAAGGGAAAAACACCTCTTGACCGAGGATACAAGCATGAATGCCATCTATATCATTAGTAAAAGGTTTAAGTTGACTAATGAATGGCGTTCCTAGAATAATATCTTCATTGATATTTTCAATGATTACAAAATCATTAGTAAAGCAAATATTGTTATTACAAATATGGGCTTTAGATAATTTGTAATCAATTTTCATTCTCTCACCAGTGGCCGAGTATAAGCGAGTTGTACTCTTTTCAAGGTACTTAAGAGGAATAAGACCTTTCACTATACAGTTACGGTCGGCACCACTGTCAAATAAAGCAACCTTGTTGAGAACAAAATTTTTTGCAACAACAATTTTGACAGGAATATGTTCACTAATAGATTTAATAGTGGACACAGAAGGACCGGGATTAGTGGAAGGAGTATTATTAAGAAGACCTGGATCAACAGGTTGTTCTCCAGGGAAGTCAAATTCTTTTTCAGGAAAAGAGTCAGTCTTCTCAACAGTGTCCTGAAGGACTTGAGAAGTAAGGGATTCCATCTCGACTTTGTCAAGACGCGATTTCAACTGCCTAACTTCTTGTTTAAGAGAATTCATCTCTTGACGTAAGTCAGATATAGAGGGCTCAGCAGGTTTATCGAACCTATTGAACACTTGTTTCATACTAAAAGGTTCGATGGCCTTAGACGAAGAAGGTTTCTTTTGATCAGAACCCAGAATAATTTTCTTGAGCTCAATCAAATACTTGGCACGAGATTCATCGTCTTTGATATGATCAATAATATCAAAAAGGACTTCCTGATACCAATTTACAGGACCGGAAAAATTAAAACAGTAAAACAGTAAAACAGAAAATGAAAGACTTACTTTTTATTCCATGAACAAGGGGATATTACAATAGGAAGGGATGATTACAAGAAGAGAGACGAAGAGATTATTCAAGAGAGATAGTGCCTAAAATTTTCTCAGTCAGAAAATTCGACCTGCCTCATATTACAAGACGAGAGTCTTTTTATAGACCTCTGACACCAAAAGAGTTAATCTCCTAGATACAAATGGACGGCTTAGATTTTGCCGACAGTATTGTGGGGTTCTACTTTTAAGAAAGAGATATGACCCCATGTGAAAAGATAAGGATAAGATTCCTTATGACCCGGGGACCGTTTATGGGACCCAACCTACGGACACTAATTATGACTTGTCCTTAGTGGACAATAATTCGACCGACTTGTTTTTAGTGGACAATAATTAGACGCATACCCCTCAGTTTTTCCTTCTTTTGGAAGGTAGTGATAAAGTGGGTATTCACAGGACACTAAGTGGGCATTCCCACCGAATAGTAACTTGACTCTTCGGAAAAGTAAATATTAACTTGACTCTTCGGAAAAGTAAATATTATTCATAAAATCCTTCTAGATAAGCCTGAGCAATACCTTTAGGATTACACATGTCATCATTACTGGATTCAGCAGAGGAGGAGACTTCTTCAAGAAGTTGCATAATGGTTTCTTCATCCTGATTATCAATATCTTGAAGAGCCTTCTGAAGCTTCTTCTTCATTTCCGCCTTGGATGATTTGGATTGTGGAGTTGTCTTCCCCACTACAATTTTTCCCTTATCAAGAGTTGATACCTTAGGTTTTGGAACCCAACCTTTAACCTTTATTTCTTTTGATAGGTACCTGATCCTATCGAATTCTGCGATTTTGAAATCCCAGCTGATAATAAAAGAAATTCTTTTTTGAATATAAAACACATTTTAATGTGAGAAGGGAGAGTAGTGATCTCTTGTGAAATTTGGAAATTTTCGAATTTATTGAGGAATTGTTGTGGGAGGTTTTCTAATTTTCCTCCAAAAGTCTTCCACCAGTCATAGAACCATCTGGGGATGATGGCCTTGATAACTTCAGGACTATATTTAATAAACCAAGTATGACCTGGTCTAAGATACATGAAATTATACCAAGCTTGTTGGTATGTATACCAGTTGTAAGTCTGGGGCTTATGGTTCATACTAAGACGTATGGGAGTAAGAAGATGGTCAACATGCCATTCGAAAGGAGATAAAATCTTTTTGATTGTAAACTGTGAATATAGGATGAAATCCGGGTTTCTATCAGAGTAAACATGTTCCACTTCAATGGAGTCTGTATCGACTAAGATAGCCTCAAAATAAAGGCGAGTGTGAAGGGGGTCAGGACTATCAATGTAGTTGGATGAATTATAGCAGGGCTTTATAAGGTCTTGGACTCGACCAGATTCAAACTCTTTATCGAGGGCTAAAATGGGAGAGACCTTAATGGTCAAGAATTCAAAAGTCTCAGTTGGCTGAGAAGAGGGTTTTTGAATTTGGACTTTAGGGTCCACTGCTTGGGCAAAAGACTCTGGGGTCTTCATTTCATAACTAGATTTGTTCTGGACCTTAGAAGTGGATCCAGAGGAAGATTCAGGCTTTGGGCCTGGAAGTTTTGGGAGTTCTCCTAAAACGGTAAACTTATTTTGGCTCTGGGCCGGACTAGGAAGAGGAGGAAAAGAGGGCTTTATTTGGGCCAAACTATTAGGAACGAAAGGTCTAACTGTTGATAGTTGCCTTTCAGACTTGACGTTTTTGAACGGGATAGTTTTTGACGACTTCATGGCCCTGAAGAAATTCTCGAGTTAGAAAATCTGGAAGAGAATTATTTTCTCCTTTTATAAAATCAATTTTGAAATCAAAGCTAGATAGTAGAGCTTGCCATCTAGCAAATATTTGTTTTGAAACAAGATTTTTAACATCTTTTTGTAAAATTTCTTTGGCCGATTTACAATCAACTCGAAGTAAAAATTCTTTGTTTACTAAATCATCTTGGAATTTAGTAATACATAGTACTATAGATAAAACTTCCTTTTTTACAGTACTATAATTTTTCTGGGTATTATTCCAGATACCATAAGTAAACCTCACCAGTTGCTCGCAACTATTTGGTTCTATTTGCTGTTTTAGAATACCTCCGTATCCTATATCAGAAGCATCAGTTTCAACTATCATATATGCATCGGGATTGGGTATCCCTAAGCAAGGAAGATTTTGGACTAATCTCTTAATCTTCTTGACACTTTGGGTTTGTTCATCTCCCCACGGTATAGGATTCTTTCTAAGCCTAAGATACAAAGGCTCACAAGTTTGTCTAACTTTAGGAATAAAGTCAGCAACATAATTAAGACTTCCTAAGAATCTCTGAAGCTGGGTCTTATCCTTAATTTCATCAGGAAATTTGGACGAGAATTCAATGGCTCTACAGATAGGTTTGTAGGTACCTTGATATAGGTCATGGCCTAAGAATCTAATAGAGGTTTGAAAGAGCTTAATTTTCTTAGCACTAATAACCAAACCATTATTTTGCACAACTTTAAAAAATGTGGAAAGATGCTTAAAATGAGAATCAATGTCTTCAGAAAATATTAACACATCATCAATATAAACAATTGACATATAAGAATAAGGATTGAAAATATTATTCATAATATTCTGAAATTCAGATGGGGCATTTTTTAACCCAAAAGGCATAACATTCCACTCATAATGAC
This sequence comes from Nicotiana benthamiana, assembly GCA_034376525.1. Lineage (NCBI taxonomy): Eukaryota > Viridiplantae > Streptophyta > Magnoliopsida > Solanales > Solanaceae > Nicotiana > Nicotiana benthamiana. The sequence continues at coordinate 36,324 of JAXGFW010000043.1, read as the reverse complement.
CAAAAGGTACATTGAATGCAGTTTTATAACGATCCTTTTCATTAATCTGAATTTGCCAAAATCCAGATTTCATATCGAACTTACTATAAAGGTTTGCTTTATAAGTTCGTTTAAGGAGATCCCTTTTATTAGGGATTGGATGCCGGATCCATTTAAGAACCGAATTCAAAGGCTTATAATTAATAACAAGCCTTGGTGCACCCCTTTCTTTTTCTGCGCTATTATTAACATAAAAGGCAGAACAACTCCAAGGAGAGTTAGAGGGTCTAATAATACCATTATCAAGTAAATGGTTAATCTCAGTTTTGCAAATTTCAACCATTTCATGGTTCATTTGAATAGGTCTAGCCTTAGTAGGTATGTTTTGTTCATTAAACCCATCAATGTAGGGTAATGCAACAGAATGCTTTTTTATATTCCAAAAGGCAGTAGGAAGATTTGAACAAACTTCATTTTCAAACTTCTTTTGAAGGGAATCTACCTTAGACATTATTCCCGGGGTTTTTAAAGTTTGTTTAATTCTTTCTATAGTAATCTCTTCTTTTAAAAAAGAAATATGATTAGAAAGACAATTAATTTTAAATATAGTATTTTCTTTTAGAAACCTACTCTCTGTAGGAGAAAGAGTTTGAACAAAAGGGAAAAACACCTCTTGACCGAGGATACAAGCATGAATGCCATCTATATCATTAGTAAAAGGTTTAAGTTGACTAATGAATGGCGTTCCTAGAATAATATCTTCATTGATATTTTCAGTGATTACAAAATCATTAGTAAAGCAAATATTGTTATTACAAATATGGGCTTTAGATAATTTGTAATCAATTTTCATTCTCTCACCAGTGGCCGAGTATAAACGAGTTGTACTCTTTTCAAGGTACTTAAGAGGAATAAGACCTTTCACTATACAGTTACGGTCGGCACCACTGTCAAATAAAGCAACCTTGTTGAGAACAAAATTTTTTGCAACAACAATTTTGACAGGAATATGTTCACTAATAGATTTAATAGTGGACACAGAAGGACCGGGATTAGTGGAAGGAGTATTATTAAGAAGACCTGGATCAACAGGTTGTTCTCCAGGGAAGTCAAATTCTTTTTCAGGAAAAGAGTCAGTCTTCTCAACAGTGTCCTGAAGGACTTGAGAAGTAAGGGATTCCATCTCGACTTTGTCAAGACGCGATTTCAACTGCCTAACTTCTTGTTTAAGAGAATTCATCTCTTGACGTAAGTCAGATATAGAGGGCTCAGCAGGTTTATCGAACCTATTGAACACTTGTTTCATACTAAAAGGTTCGATGGCCTTAGACGAAGAAGGTTTCTTTTGATCAGAACCCAGAATAATTTTCTTGAGCTCAATCAAATACTTGGCACGAGATTCATCGTCTTTGATATGATCAATAATATCAAAAAGGACTTCCTTGGAGTCCGATGTGATCATACTAAGAGTATTGGAAGGACATCCGCAAAAGACACCTTCACAAGATTCTTCGCAAGATTCTTCAGAATATGACTGACTGTCATCAGTCTCATAAGCGACGTTGATATTTTCTTCATCACTGTATTCTTCAGAAGAGGAATTACTCGAATCAGACTCGCTTTCCTGAAGGATAGAAAAGAGTTTTTCTTTAGTATCCTCATCTAGTCCCAGAAGGTTTATTTTCTTCTTCTTCTTAGAAGATTTACACTGGTTGGCTCTATGACCAGACTTACCACAAGTCCAGCAGACATCTTCTTTATGGGAAGGTCTTTTCTTCCTAAATTTCTTTTTCTTAGGTTCATACGACCTATCTTTAGACTTGTTTTTCTTAGTCTTTCTAGATGATTTATAAGAGGACTTAGCCTTAGAATTCTTCTTAGCTTGCTTGGAAGGGGGATAGTCTATATTGCCATAACCAAAGTCTCTACAAACACTGCCTAGTTCTGCTTTGGAGGTCAATCTATCTTTCTTAAGATGACTCTTAAGTTTTAGGTCAGTACATAGCTCTAGGGCTGTGGTATTAATAAGACTAATAATATCTCCATAGGTCATAAGTTCATAGGGTATCTTACCGCCACACCTATCTCTTATTTTTGATCTAACCTTTTCGGCAAATAAGGGGGGAAGACCGCTAATAAATCTGTCTTTCCAAAAATCACTATTGCAGTCAGGTCTAGTCATAATTTTGACCATAAACTGGTCTTTATACCACCTAAAGTCACTTAGTCTAGGGCAACGAAGATTGTTAAGAATTTCAAGACTCCTATCTTGGAAGAGTTTAGGCTCTCCTACAAAGTGTTTGGCAATGTGGTAGAGCAGAGTGGCACAAGCATCCTCTCTGGTTTCAGATTCAGAAGTTTCCATATCACTAACTGTTTTAACAGTAGTAATAATGGTGGTTGCGTTGAGGATTTGAAGCTTAAGATCTTCGGTGACATAATTATCCCACCAATACCTAAGCATACCAGTAAAGCCAGCAGTGATCATGGCCGCTGCTTCTTTATCAGAAGAATTTCGCAGCTTGTAACTGGTAATACAAACGCCCATTTCGTGAAGGACACGATAGATTTGATGTTCGGCAAGACCATCAATATTCCATTCAACGATGCCTCTACCATCATGAGATGATTGAGACTGGAAACCATCTTCCTCATACTGAGTATCAGGAAAAGAGGGACGACTATAATAGTTTCTCCTATGGGGGTATCTATCGGAAAGTTTGAGAAGAGAGTTATCAGAAAGAGTTCTAACACTCTCAGCACTATTGGTGTTGTTCTCTTTAGTTGGTCGAGAACTGGACGCTTGATTAGAAGTTTCTTTTGCTTTTGAAGCATTAGAAACTTCTTTTACTTTACTTTTACTTGAAACATGAAAGTTGGCTAGCTTTTCGGTAATCTGTTCAACCAGTTTACCAGAGACAGAGATATTTTCGCTAAGTTTAGGAAACAATTCCCGGCGAAATTCAGGAGGCTTGAATATAGGATTAGGCTCTATCGTACTATTTGTACTAGGCCTAGGGATACTTAGACTAGGAGTTAGTCTAGGTTTTGTTTCTTCAATTTGAAGGGAAACAGAGTGCAACAATTTATTGGTGTAATTGTTTTGTTCTACAATTTTGTCTATGTCCGCATTAGAGGGTGTACTCGTAGGATTACTGCTTTTGAGTTTAAAAGGAGAAGCAGAAACAATGGTGTTGGAATGAGGAATTTTAATTCCTTCAAGAGGAGGAGTGACAGACTCAACAACCTTGTTGGTTTGAGTATACCACTTATTAACCAGAACTTGTAAAGACTCATTCTGGTCATCCAGTTTTCCAGTGATTTCGAACCACTTAAAATATTCAATATCACACTTCAAGCGCTTCATATCGGCAATCCATTGTTGCCCAAAAATCGCTTGCTGGCTCTTAGAATAGGTAGCAGTGTACCATTTGACCCTTAAAGCATTTTTTGGGTCGAGCCAGAGTCTTTTTAAAGCAGCAAGATTAGGGGTATAATCTTCCTCAACTTTAATGACGTGAAGACCAGGGTCTGAATTTTGCCTTGGAGGCGCCATATCAGATTCTGTGGGACTAGAGGGTTCCTGAATAGGTTCTTGAAACTGAGATTTATAAAAAACATTTGGGATATCTCCCGAAAAATCTACCCCATCAACTTGACTATTAATAACAGATTTATTAATAGCAGATCTAAAGGAGCAAGAACGAGTAAATACTTCTTCCCGGGGGTTTGAAGAAGTAGAACCTACGGTGAAACTTCTACGAGGTTGAGAGTTCAGAAATTTAAGGTCAACTGAACCATCGGAATTTTGGATGATTCGTTCTATTTGGCGATTCTCTGTATGAGAGGGAATGGGTTGAGTAATAGCTTCAAAGTGCCAATCAGTATTGGATAGAATGTCTTTCCACTGAAGAAGGCGAGGAACAAAGATGGTACTATGTTCATGGTTAGCTTCCATTAACATAGTCACACCTTTGGTACTCTCTATCCTTGCTTTCGGAGCAAGGGTAGTAGACATCAACCGATAATAAACGCGATATATAACAGCTATTTCACGAGTTTCGGATTTGCTGTTCATATTAAGAGTTTTGATATTAAGCGTTAATGTATCTAACACATTAGGATCATTAATATCAACAGAGAAATTAGGATAACAATTGAAATAAACAGGGCCTCCTGCTAAATTACTTTCAAGTGCCCCTAACAAAGAATCATCAAAGTTAAGAAAACGTGCATCACGTAAAAGTGCACAAACAGGAATATTAAGTCCTTTTCTAAACAAAGGCTTAACAGCAACTTGCACAAGACCAATATGCAGATAATTAAAACTAGACTTATATCTAATTATATCATGCTCATGTAACAATTTTATAACTTCTAAAGAGTTATTAATAGCAACAGTTGATTCACACGTTTTAATATTATGCTTTTTAATGAAATTAAAGTGACCTATCTGGTAGATCTTATGAAAAGGTTCAGCAGGGATACTCCAGTTATCCAAATTAGACTCAGTTAAGGCAATCTGAGTAGATCTAGAAGATAAGTTAACAGAATTTAATATATTTTGATTCATATAAGAAAAATTACTGTCCTGGAACTAATACAGAAGCAAAATCATAAGTATATAATATTCAGATAAAAGCAAATAACAAAGATCAAATTATAAAAAAGTCCTAAATCTAAATATCTAGGTTCATAATGATCTAAACGTTCTCTTGGTTTTACCTCTTCTCTCTCTAGAGTTATCTTGGCTACGGGAACACCTAAGGGTCACAATAAACGCCTACCATGGCTAACAAGAACCGCAAGGACAGGCTTGCCAACGTACACTCCGGATATTAATCGGATACCTCACACACTTAGAGAGAAATAAGTACCTCACACAAAATAGATCAAATATGAAACAAGATAAAAGATTTAATACTTAGAAATAATTTAATCAAGTTATGAGATTTCATCAAAATAACTATACTAAATATTTGCAAAAGTAATAAGCTCCGGTCCTGTAAATTGGTATCAGAGCCAGGATGGCTGTATATGTATTTAACATGAGCAACTAAATACACGAAAATTTGGGACTCACGCAGATTTCCAATTTTATGGCCGTAAACTTCCAAAAAATGTAATTCGGTCATGGAGAGGAAGTGACTATGGTTCCTTTGGCCATATTCGAAGTCCGAGAAAAATTTAGGCGATTCGAATCCGGGGGCCAGGGGCCACGGCAGAAGGCATGGGCTATAGCACACGAAAATTTTGGACTCGCGCGGATTTTCATTTTTATGGCCCTAAAATTCCAATAAGTGTAATTTGGTCATGGAGGGGAAGTGACTATGGTTCCTTTGGCCGCATTCGATATCCGAGATAAATTTTAGGCGATTCGGGTCCAGGGGCCCAGGGCCACGGCAGAAGGCGTGGGCTATAGCACACGAAAATTTGGGACTCGCGCGGATTTCCAATTTTATGGCCGTAAACATCCAAAAAATATAATTTGGTCATGGAGGCGAAGTGACTATGGTTCCTTTAGCCGCATTCGATGTCCGAGAAAAATTTTTGGCGATTCGGGTCCGGCGGCCCGGGGCCACGGCAGAAGGCGTGGGCTATAGCACACGAAAATTTTGGACTCGCGCGGATTTCCAATTTTATGGCCCTAAAATTCCATTAAGTGTAATTTGGTCATGGAGGGGAAGTGACTATGGTTCCTTTGGCCGTATTCGATGCCCGAGAAAAATATTAGACGATTCGGGTCGAGGCCCAGGGCCACGGCAGAAGGCGTGGGCTATAGCAAACGAAAATTTTGGACTCGCGCTGATTTCCAATTTTATGGCCGTAAACTTAAAACAAAATGTAATTTAGTCATGGAGGCAAAGTGACTATGGTTCCTTTGGCCGCATTCGATGTCCGAGATAAATTTTAGGCGATTCGGGTCCAGGGGCCCAGGGCCACGGCAGAAGGCGTGGGCTATAGCACACGAAAATTTGGGACTCGCGCGGATTTCCAATTTTATGGCCATAAACTTCCAAAAAATGTAATTCGGTCATGGAGGGGAAGTGACTAAGGTTCCTTTGGCCGTATTCGATGTCCGAGAAAATTTTTAGACGATTCGGGTCGGGGCCCGGGGCCACGGCAGAAGGCGTGGGCTATAACACACGAAAATTTTGGACTCGCGCGGATTTCCAATTTTATGGCCGTAAACTTCCAAAAAATATAATTTGGTAATGGAGGGGCAGTGACTATGGTTCCTTTGGCCGTATTCGATGTCCGAGAAATATTTTAGACGATTCGGGTCCGGGGTCCCGGGGCCACGGCAGAAGGCGTGGGCTACAGCACACGAAAATTTGGGACTCGCGCGGATTTCCAATTTTATGGCCGTAAACATCCAAAAAATATAATTTGGTCATGGAGACGAAGTGACTATGGTTCCTTTAGCCGCATTCGATGTCCGAGAAAAATTTTAGGCGATTCGGGTCCGGGGGCCCGTGGCCACGACAGAAGGCGTGGGCTATGGCACACGAAAATTTTGGACTCGCGCGGATTTCCAATTTTATGGCCCTAAAATTCCAATAAGTGTAATTTGGTCATGGAGGGGAAGTGACTATGGTTCCTTTGGCCGCATTCGATGTCCGAGAAAAATTTTAGGCGATTCGGGTCCAGGGGCCCAGGGCCACGGCAGAAGGCGTGGGCTATAGCACACGAAAATTTGGGACTCGCGCGGATTTCCAATTTTATGGCCGTAAACTTCCAAAAAATGTAATTTGGTCATGGAGAGGAAGTGACTATTGTTCCTTTGGCCATATTCGATGTCCGAGAAAAATTTAGGCGATTCGAATCCGGGGGCCAGGGGCCACGGCAGAAGGCATGGGCTATAGCACACGAAAATTTTGGACTCGCGCGGATTTCCAATTTTATGGCCCTAAAATTCCAATAAGTGTAATTTGGTCATGGAGGGGAAGTGACTATGGTTCCTTTGGCCGTATTCAATGTCCGAGAAAAACTTTAGGCGATTCCGTTCCGTGGGCCAGGGGCCACGGCAGAAGGCGTGGGCTATAGCACACGAAAATTTTGGACTCACGCGGATTTCCAATTTTATGGCCCTAAAATTCCAATAAGTGTAATTTGGTCATGGAGGGGAAGTGACTATGGTTCCTTTGGCCGTATTCGATGCCCGAGAAAAATATTAGACGATTCGGGTCGGGGTCCAGGGCCACGGCAGAAGGCGTGGGCTATAGCAAACGAAAATTTTGGACTCGCGCTGATTTCCAATTTTATGGCCGTAAACTTAAAACAAAATGTAATTTAGTCATGGAGGCGAAGTGACTATGGTTCCTTTGGCCGCATTCGATGTCCGAGAAAAATTTTAGGCGATTCGGGTCCAGGGGCCCAGGGCCACGGCAGAAGGCGTGGGCTATAGCACACGAAAATTTGGGACTCGCGCGGATTTCCAATTTTATGGCCATAAACTTCCAAAAAATGTAATTCGGTCATGGAGGGGAAGTGACTATGGTTCCTTTGGCCGTATTCGATGTCCGAGAAAATTTTTAGACGATTCGGGTCCGGGGGCCAGGGGCCACGGCAGAAGGCGTGGGCTATAGCACACGAAAATTTGGGACTCGCGCGGATTTCCAATTTTATGGCCGTAAACTTCCAAAAAATGTAATTTGGTCATGGAGAGGAAGTGACTATTGTTCCTTTGGCCATATTCGATGTCCGAGAAAAATTTAGGCGATTCGAATCCGGGGGCCAGGGGCCACGGCAGAAGGCATGGGCTATAGCACACGAAAATTTTGGACTCGCGCGGATTTCCAATTTTATGGCCCTAAAATTCCAATAAGTGTAATTTGGTCATGGAGGGGAAGTGACTATGGTTCCTTTGGCCGTATTCGATGTCCGAGAAAAATTTTAGGCGATTCGGGTCCGGGGGCCAGGGGCCACGGCAGAAGGCGTGGGCTATAGCACACGAAAATTTTGGACTCGCGCGGATTTCCAATTTTATGGCCCTAAAATTCCAATAAGTGTAATTTGGTCATGGAGGGGAAGTGACTATGGTTCCTTTGGCCGTATTCGATGCCCGAGAAAAATATTAGACGATTCGGGTCGGGGTCCAGGGCCACGGCAGAAGGCGTGGGCTATAGCAAACGAAAATTTTGGACTCGCGCTGATTTCCAATTTTATGGCCGTAAACTTAAAACAAAATGTAATTTAGTCATGGAGGCGAAGTGACTATGGTTCCTTTGGCCGCATTCGATGTCCGAGAAAAATTTTAGGCGATTCGGGTCCAGGGGCCCAGGGCCACGGCAGAAGGCGTTGGCTATAGCACACGAAAATTTGGGACTCGCGCGGATTTCCAATTTTATGGCCGTAAACTTCCAAAAAATGTAATTTGGTCATGGAGAGGAAGTGACTATTGTTCCTTTGGCCGTATTCGATGTCCGAGAAAAATTTTAGACGATTCGGGTCCGGGGTCCCGGGGCCACGGCAGAAGGCGTGGGCTATAGCACACGAAAATTTTGGACTCGCGCGGATATCCAATTTTATGGCCGTAAACTTCCAAAAAATGTAATTTGGTCATGGAGAGGAAGTGACTATTGTTCCTTTGGCCATATTCGATGTCCGAGAAAAATTTAGGCGATTCGGGTCCGGGGGCCAGGGGCCACGGCAGAAGGCATGGGCTATAGCACACGAAAATTTTGGACTCGCGCGGATTTCCAATTTTATGGCCCTAAAATTCCAATAAGTGTAATTTGGTCATGGAGGGGAAGTGACTATGGTTCCTTTGGCCGTATTCGATGTCCGAGAAAAATTTTAGGCGATTCCGGTCCGGGGGCCAGGGGCCACGGCAGAAGGCGTGGGCTATAGCACACGAAAATTTTGGACTCGCGCGGATTTCCAATTTTATGGCCGTAAACTTCCAAAAAATATAATTTGGTAATGGAGGGGCAGTGACTATGGTTCCTTTGGCCGTATTCGATGTCCGAGAAAAATTTTAGACGATTCGGGTCCGGGGTCCCGGGGCCACGGCAGAAGGCGTGGGCTACAGCACACGAAAATTTGGGACTCGCGCGGATTTCCAATTTTATGGCCGTAAACATCCAAAAAATATAATTTGGTCATGGAGGCGAAGTGACTATGGTTCCTTTAGCCGCATTCGATGTCCGAGAAAAATTTTAGGCGATTCGGGTCCGGGGGCCCGGGGCCACGGCAGAAGGCGTGGGCTATAGCACACGAAAATTTTGGACTCGCGCGGATTTCCAATTTTATGGCCCTAAAATTCCAATAAGTGTAATTTGGTCATGGAGGGGAAGTGACTATGGTTCCTTTGGCCGTATTCGATGTCCGAGAAAAATTTTTGACGATTCGGGTCGGGGCCCAGGGCCACGGCAGAAGGCGTGGGCTATAGCAAACGAAAATTTTGGACTCGCGCTGATTTCCAATTTTATGGCCGTAAATTCAAAAAAAATGTAATTTAGTCATGGAGGGGCAGTGACTATGGTTCCTTTGGCGGTATTCGATGTCCGAGAAAAATTTTAGACGATTCGGGTCCGGGGTCCCGGGGCCAGGGCAGAAGGCGTGGGCTACAGCACACGAAAATTTGGGACTCGCGCGGATTTCCAATTTTATGGCCCTAAAATTCCAATAAGTGTAATTTGGTCATGGAGGGGAAGTGACTATGGTTCCTTTGGCCGTATTCGATGCCCGAGAAAAATATTAGACGATTCGGGTCGGGGTCCAGGGCCACGGCAGAAGGCGTGGGCTATAGCAAACGAAAATTTTGGACTCGCGCTGATTTCCAATTTTATGGCCGTAAACTTAAAACAAAATGTAATTTAGTCATGGAGGCGAAGTGACTATGGTTCCTTTGGCCGCATTCGATGTCCGAGAAAAATTTTAGGCGATTCGGGTCCAGGGGCCCAGGGCCACGGCAGAAGGCGTGGGCTATAGCACACGAAAATTTGGGACTCGCGCGGATTTCCAATTTTATGGCCGTAAACTTCCAAAAAATGTAATTTGGTCATGGAGGCGAAGTGACTATGGTTCCTTTGGCCGCATTCGATGTCCGAGAAAAATTTTAGACGATTCGGGTCCGGGGTCCCGGGGCCACGGCAGAAGGCGTGGGCTACAGCACACGAAAATTTGGGACTCGCGCGGATTTCCAATTTTATGGCCGTAAACTTCCAAAAAATGTAATTTGGTCATGGAGGGGAAGTGACTATGGTTCCTTTGGCCGCATTCGATGTCCGAGAAAAATTTTAGGCGATTCGGGTCCAGGGGCCCAGGGCCACGGCAGAAGGCGTGGGCTATAGCACACGAAAATTTTGGACTCGCGCGGATTTCCAATTTTATGGCCGTAAACTTCCAAAAAATATAATTTGGTAATGGAGGGGCAGTGACTATGGTTCCTTTGGCCGTATTCGATGTCCGAGAAAAATTTTAGACGATTCGGGTCCGGGGTCCCGGGGCCACGGCAGAAGGCGTGGGCTACAGCACACGAAAATTTGGGACTCGCGCGGATTTCCAATTTTATGGCCGTAAACATCCAAAAAATATAATTTGGTCATGGAGGCGAAGTGACTATGGTTCCTTTAGCCGCATTCGATGTCCGAGAAAAATTTTAGGCGATTCGGGTCCGGGGGCCCGGGGCCACGGCAGAAGGCGTGGGCTATAGCACACGAAAATTTTGGACTCGCGCGGATTTCCAATTTTATGGCCCTAAAATTCCAATAAGTGTAATTTGGTCATGGAGGGGAAGTGACTATGGTTTCTTTGGCCGTATTCGATGTCCGAGAAAAATTTTTGACGATTCGGGTCGGGGCCCAGGGCCACGGCAGAAGGCGTGGGCTATAGCAAACGAAAATTTTGGACTCGCGCTGATTTCCAATTTTATGGCCGTAAATTCAAAAAAAATGTAATTTAGTCATGGAGGGGCAGTGACTATGGTTCCTTTGGCGGTATTCGATGTCCGAGAAAAATTTTAGACGATTCGGGTCCGGGGTCCCGGGGCCAGGGCAGAAGGCGTGGGCTACAGCACACGAAAATTTGGGACTCGCGCGGATTTCCAATTTTATGGCCCTAAAATTCCAATAAGTGTAATTTGGTCATGGAGGGGAAGTGACTATGGTTCCTTTGGCCGTATTCGATGCCCGAGAAAAATATTAGACGATTCGGGTCGGGGCCCAGGGCCACGGCAGAAGGCGTGGGCTATAGCAAACGAAAATTTTGGACTCGCGCTGATTTCCAATTTTATGGCCCTAAAATTCCAATAAGTGTAATTTGGTCATGGAGGGGAAGTGACTATGGTTCCTTTGGCCGTATTCGATGTCCGAGAAAAATATTAGACGATTCGGGTCCGGGGGCCAGGGGCCACGGCAGAAGGCGTGGGCTATAGCACACGAAAATTTGGGACTCGCGCGGATTTCCAATTTTATGGCCGTAAACTTCCAAAAAATGTAATTTGGTCATGGAGGCGAAGTGACTATGGTTCCTTTGGCCGCATTCGATGTCCGAGAAAAATTTTAGACGATTCGGGTCCGGGGTCCCGGGGCCAGGGCAGAAGGCGTGGGCTACAGCACACGAAAATTTGGGACTCGCGCGGATTTCCAATTTTATGGCCGTAAACTTCCAAAAAATGTAATTTGGTCATGTAGAGGAAGTGACTGTTGTTCCGTTGGCCGCATTCGATGTCCGAGAAAAATTTTAGGCGATTCGGGTCCAGGGGCCCAGGGCCACGGCAGAAGGCGTGGGCTATAGCACACGAAAATTTGGGACTCGCGCGGATTTCCAATTTTATGGCCGTAAACTTCCAAAAAATGTAATTTGGTCATGGAGGGGAAGTGACTATGGTTCCTTTGGCCGTATTCGATGTCCGAGAAAAATTTTAGACGATTCGGGTCCGGGGTCCCGGGGCCACGGCAGAAGGCGTGGGCTATAGCACACGAAAATTTTGGACTCGCGCGGATTTCCAATTTTATGGCCCTAAAATTCCAAAAAGTGTAATTTGGTCATGGAGGGGAAGTGACTATGGTTCCTTTGGCCGTATTCGATGTCCGAGAAAAATTTTAGGCGATTCGGGTCCGGGGGCCCGGGGCCACGGCAGAAGGCGTGGGCTATAGCACACGAAAATTTTGGACTCGCGCGGATTTCCAATTTTATGGCCCTAAAATTCCAATAAGTGTAATTTGGTCATGGAGGGGAAGTGACTATGGTTCCTTTGGCCGTATTCGATGCCCGAGAAAAATATTAGACGATTCGGGTCGGGGCCCAGGGCCACGGCAGAAGGCGTGGGCTATAGCAAACGAAAATTTTGGACTCGCGCTGATTTCCAATTTTATGGCCGTAAACTTCAAAAAAAATGTAATTTAGTCATGGAGGGGCAGTGACTATGGTTCCTTTGGCGGTATTCGATGTCCGAGAAAAATTTTAGACGATTCGGGTCCGGGGTCCCGGGGCCAGGGCAGAAGGCGTGGGCTACAGCACACGAAAATTTGGGACTCGCGCGGATTTCCAATTTTATGGCCGTAAACTTCCAAAAAATGTAATTTGGTCATGGAGGGGAAGTGACTATGGTTCCTTTGGCCGTATTCGATGCCCGAGAAAAATATTAGACGATTCGGGTCGGGGCACAGGGGCCACGACAGAAGGCGTGGGCTATAGCAAACGAAAATTTTGGACTCGCGCTGATTTCCAATTTTATGGCCGTAAACTTCAAAAAAAATGTAATTTAGTCATGGAGGCGAAGTGACTATGGTTCCTTTGGCCGCATTCGATGTCCGAGAAAAATTTTAGGCGATTCGGGTCCAGGGGCCCAGGGCCACGGCAGAAGGCGTGGGCTATAGCACACGAAAATTTGGGACTCGCGCGGATTTCCAATTTTATGGCCGTAAACTTCCAAAAAATGTAATTTGGTCATGGAGGGGAAGTGACTATGGTTCCTTTGGCCGTATTCGATGTCCGAGAAATTTTTTAGACGATTCGGGTCGGGGCCCGGGGCCACGGCAGAAGGCGTGGGCTATAACACACGAAAATTTTGGACTCGCGCGGATTTCCAATTTTATGGCCGTAAACTTCCAAAAAATATAATTTGGTAATGGAGGGGCAGTGACTATGGTTCCTTTGGCCGTATTCGATGTCCGAGAAAAATTTTAGACGATTCGGGTCCGGGGTCCCGGGGCCACGGCAGAAGGCGTGGGCTACAGCACACGAAAATTTGGGACTCGCGCGGATTTCCAATTTTATGGCCGTAAACATCCAAATAATGTAATTTGGTCATGGAGGCGAAGTGACTATGGTTCCTTTAGCCGCATTCGATGTCCGAGAAAAATTTTAGGCGATTCGGGTCCGGGGGCCCGGGGCCACGGCAGAAGGCGTGTGCTATAGCACCCGAAAATTTTGGACTCGCGCGGATTTCCAATTTTATGGCCCTAAAATTCCAAAAAATGTAATTTGGTCATGGAGAGGAAGTGACTATTGTTCCTTTGGCCGTATTCGATGTCCGAGAAAAATTTTAGGCGATTCCGGTCCGGGGGCCAGGGGCCACGGCAGAAGGCGTGGGCTATAGCACACGAAAATTTTGGACTCGCGCGGATTTCCAATTTTATGGCCCTAAAATTCCAATAAGTGTAATTTGGTCATGGAGGGGAAGTGACTATGGTTCCTTTGGCCGTATTCGATGCCCGAGAAAAATATTAGACGATTCGGGTCGGGGCCCAGGGCCACGGCAGAAGGCGTGGGCTATAGCAAACGAAAATTTTGGACTCGCGCTGATTTCCAATTTTATGGCCGTAAACTTCAAAAAAAATGTAATTTAGTCATGGAGGCGAAGTGACTATGGTTCCTTTGGCCGCATTCGATGTCCGAGAAAAATTTTAGGCGATTCGGGTCCAGGGGCCCAGGGCCACGGCAGAAGGCGTGGGCTATAGCACACGAAAATTTGGGACTCGCGCGGATTTCCAATTTTATGGCCGTAAACTTCCAAAAAATGTAATTTGGTCATGGAGGGGAAGTGACTATGGTTCCTTTGGCCGTATTCGATGTCCGAGAAAAATATTAGGCGATTCGGGTACGGGGGATGGGGCCACGGCAGAAGGCGTGGGCTATAACACACGAAAATTTTGGACTCGCGCGGATTTCCAATTTTATGGCCGTAAACTTCCAAAAAATATAATTTGGTAATGGAGGGGCAGTGACTATGGTTCCTTTGGCCGTATTCGATGTCCGAGAAAAATTTTAGACGATTCGGGTCCGGGGTCCCGGGGCCACGGCAGAAGGCGTGGGCTACAGCACACGAAAATTTGGGACTCGCGCGGATTTCCAATTTTATGGCCGTAAACATCCAAATAATGTAATTTGGTCATGGAGGCGAAGTGACTATGGTTCCTTTAGCCGCATTCGATGTCCGAGAAAAATTTTAGGCGATTCGGGTCCGGGGGCCCGGGGCCACGGCAGAAGGCGTGGGCTATAGCACACGAAAATTTTGGACTCGCGCGGATTTCCAATTTTATGGCCCTAAAATTCCAATAAGTGTAATTTGGTCATGGAGGGGAAGTGACTATGGTTCCTTTGGCCGTATTCGATGTCCGAGAAAAATATTAGACGATTCGGGTCGGGGCCCAGGGCCACGGCAGAAGGCGTGGGCTATAGCACACGAAAATTTTGGACTCGCGCGGATTTCCAATTTTATGGCCCTAAAATTCCAATAAGTGTAATTTGGTCATGGAGGGGAAGTGACTATGGTTCCTTTGGCCGTATTCGATGCCCGAGAAAAATATTAGACGATTCGGGTCGGGGCCCAGGGCCACGGCAGAAGGCGTGGGCTATAGCAAACGAAAATTTTGGACTCGCGCTGATTTCCAATTTTATGGCCGTAAACTTCAAAAAAAATGTAATTTAGTCATGGAGGCGAAGTGACTATGGTTCCTTTGGCCGCATTCGATGTCCGAGAAAAATTTTAGGCGATTCGGGTCCAGGGGCCCAGGGCCACGGCAGAAGGCGTGGGCTATAGCACACGAAAATTTGGGACTCGCGCGGATTTCCAATTTTATGGCCGTAAACTTCCAAAAAATGTAATTTGGTCATGGAGGGGAAGTGACTATGGTTCCTTTGGCCGTATTCGATGTCCGAGAAATTTTTTAGACGATTCGGGTCGGGGCCCGGGGCCACGGCAGAAGGCGTGGGCTATAACACACGAAAATTTTGGACTCGCGCGGATTTCCAATTTTATGGCCGTAAACTTCCAAAAAATATAATTTGGTAATGGAGGGGCAGTGACTATGGTTCCTTTGGCCGTATTCGATGTCCGAGAAAAATTTTAGACGATTCGGGTCCGGGGTCCCGGGGCCACGGCAGAAGGCGTGGGCTACAGCACACGAAAATTTGGGACTCGCGCGGATTTCCAATTTTATGGCCGTAAACATCCAAATAATGTAATTTGGTCATGGAGGCGAAGTGACTATGGTTCCTTTAGCCGCATTCGATGTCCGAGAAAAATTTTAGGCGATTCGGGTCCGGGGGCCCGGGGCCACGGCAGAAGGCGTGTGCTATAGCACCCGAAAATTTTGGACTCGCGCGGATTTCCAATGTTATGGCCCTAAAATTCCAAAAAATGTAATTTGGTCATGGAGGCGAAGTGACTATGGTTCCTTTGGCCGCATTCGATGTCCGAGAAAAATTTTAGGCGATTCGGGTCCGGGGGCCAGGGGCCACGGCAGAAGGCGTGGGCTATAGCACACGAAAATTTTGGACTCGCGCGGATTTCCAATTTTATGGCCCTAAAATTCCAATAAGTGTAATTTGGTCATGGAGGGGAAGTGACTATGGTTCCTTTGGCCGTATTCGATGCCCGAGAAAAATATTAGACGATTCGGGTCGGGGCCCAGGGCCACGGCAGAAGGCGTGGGCTATAGCAAACGAAAATTTTGGACTCGCGCTGATTTCCAATTTTATGGCCGTAAACTTCAAAAAAAATGTAATTTAGTCATGGAGGCGAAGTGACTATGGTTCCTTTGGCCGCATTCGATGTCCGAGAAAAATTTTAGGCGATTCGGGTCCAGGGGCCCAGGGCCACGGCAGAAGGCGTGGGCTATAGCACACGAAAATTTGGGACTCGCGCGGATTTCCAATTTTATGGCCGTAAACTTCCAAAAAATGTAATTTGGTCATGGAGGGGAAGTGACTATGGTTCCTTTGGCCGTATTCGATGTCCGAGAAAATTTTTAGACGATTCGGGTCGGGGCCCGGGGCCACGGCAGAAGGCGTGGGCTATAACACACGAAAATTTTGGACTCGCGCGGATTTCCAATTTTATGGCCGTAAACTTCCAAAAAATGTAATTTGGTCATGGAGGGGAAGTGACTATGGTTCCTTTGGCCGTATTCGATGTCCGAGAAAAATTTTAGGCGATTCGGGTCCGGGGGCCAGGGGCCACGGCAGAAGGCGTGGGCTATAGCACACGAAAATTTTGGACTCGCGCGGATTTCCAATTTTATGGCCCTAAAATTCCAATAAGTGTAATTTGGTCATGGAGGGGAAGTGACTATGGTTCCTTTGGCCGTATTCGATGTCCGAGAAAAATTTTAGGCGATTCGGGTCCGGGGGCCAGGGGCCACGGCAGAAGGCGTGGGCTATAGCACACGAAAATTTTGGACTCGCGCGGATTTCCAATTTTATGGCCCTAAAATTCCAATAAGTGTAATTTGGTCATGGAGGGGAAGTGACTATGGTTCCTTTGGCCGTATTCGATGCCCGAGAAAAATATTAGACGATTCGGGTCGGGGCCCAGGGCCACGGCAGAAGGCGTGGGCTATAGCAAACGAAAATTTTGGACTCGCGCTGATTTCCAATTTTATGGCCGTAAACTTCAAAAAAAATGTAATTTAGTCATGGAGGCGAAGTGACTATGGTTCCTTTGGCCGCATTCGATGTCCGAGAAAAATTTTAGGCGATTCGGGTCCAGGGGCCCAGGGCCACGGCAGAAGGCGTGGGCTATAGCACACGAAAATTTGGGACTCGCGCGGATTTCCAATTTTATGGCCGTAAACTTCCAAAAAATGTAATTTGGTCATGGAGGGGAAGTGACTATGGTTCCTTTGGCCGTATTCGATGTCCGAGAAAAATTTTAGGCGATTCCGGTCCGGGGCCAGGGGCCACGGCAGAAGGCGTGGGCTATAGCACACGAAAATTTTGGACTCGCGCGGATTTCCAATTTTATGGCCCTAAAATTCCAATAAGTGTAATTTGGTCATGGAGGGGAAGTGACTATGGTTCCTTTGGCCGTATTCGATGTCCGAGAAAAATATTAGACGATTCGGGTCGGGGCCCAGGGCCACGGCAGAAGGCGTGGGCTATAGCAAACGAAAATTTTGGACTCGCGCTGATTTCCAATTTTATGGCCGTAAACTTCAAAAAAAATGTAATTTAGTCATGGAGGGGCAGTGACTATGGTTCCTTTGGCGGTATTCGATGTCCGAGAAAAATTTTAGACGATTCGGGTCCGGGGTCCCGGGGCCAGGGCAGAAGGCGTGGGCTACAGCACACGAAAATTTGGGACTCGCGCGGATTTCCAATTTTATGGCCGTAAACTTCCAAAAAATGTAATTTGGTCATGGAGGGGAAGTGACTATGGTTCCTTTGGCCGTATTCGATGTCCGAGAAAATTTTTAGACGATTCGGGTCGGGGCCCGGGGCCACGGCAGAAGGCGTGGGCTATAACACACGAAAATTTTGGACTCGCGCGGATTTCCAATTTTATGGCCCTAAACTTCCAAAAAATATAATTTGGTAATGGAGGGGCAGTGACTATGGTTCCTTTGGCCGTATTCGATGTCCGAGAAAAATTTTAGACGATTCGGGTCCGGGGTCCCGGGGCCACGGCAGAAGGCGTGGGCTACAGCACACGAAAATTTGGGACTCGCGCGGATTTCCAATTTTATGGCCGTAAACATCCAAATAATGTAATTTGGTCATGGAGGCGAAGTGACTATGGTTCCTTTAGCCGCATTCGATGTCCGAGAAAAATTTTAGGCGATTCGGGTCCGGGGGCCAGGGGCCACGGCAGAAGGCGTGGGCTATAGCACACGAAAATTTTGGACTCGCGCGGATTTCCAATTTTATGGCCGTAAAATTCCAAAAAATGTAATTTGGTCATGGAGGGGAAGTGACTATGGTTCCTTTGGCCGTATTCGATGTCCGAGAAAAATTTTAGGCGATTCGGGTCCGGGGGCCCGGGGCCACGGCAGAAGGCGTGGGCTATAGCACACGAAAATTTTGGACTCGCGCGGATTTCCAATTTTATGGCCCTAAAATTCCAATAAGTGTAATTTGGTCATGGAGGGGAAGTGACTATGGTTCCTTTGGCCGTATTCGATGCCCGAGAAAAATATTAGACGATTCGGGTCGGGGCCCAGGGCCACGGCAGAAGGCGTGGGCTATAGCAAACGAAAATTTTGGACTCGCGCTGATTTCCAATTTTATGGCCGTAAACTTCAAAAAAAATGTAATTTAGTCATGGAGGCGAAGTGACTATGGTTCCTTTGGCGGTATTCGATGTCCGAGAAAAATTTTAGGCGATTCGGGTCCAGGGGCCCAGGGCCACGGCAGAAGGCGTGGGCTATAGCACACGAAAATTTGGGACTCGCGCGGATTTCCAATTTTATGGCCGTAAACTTCCAAAAAATGTAATTTGGTCATGGAGGGGAAGTGACTATGGTTCCTTTGGCCGTATTCGATGTCCGAGAATAATTTTAGGCGATTCGGGTCCGGGGCCCGGGGCCACGACAGAAGGCATGGGCTATGGCACATGAAAATTTTGGACTCGCGCGGATTTCCAATTTTATGGCCCTAAAATTCCAATAAGTGTAATTTGGTCATGGAGGGGAAGTGACTATGGTTCCTTTGGCCGTATTCGATGCCCGAGAAAAATATTAGACGATTCGGGTCGGGGCCCAGGGCCACGGCAGAAGGCGTGGGCTATAGCACACGAAAATTTGGGACTCGCGCTGATTTCCAATTTTATGGCCGTAAACTTCAAAAAAAATGTAATTTAGTCATGGAGGGGCAGTGACTATGGTTCCTTTGGCGGTATTCGATGTCCGAGAAAAATTTTAGACGATTCGGGTCCGGGGTCCCGGGG
Source organism: Nicotiana benthamiana (assembly GCA_034376525.1). Lineage (NCBI taxonomy): Eukaryota > Viridiplantae > Streptophyta > Magnoliopsida > Solanales > Solanaceae > Nicotiana > Nicotiana benthamiana. Next base: position 17,228 of record JAXGFW010000043.1, on the reverse strand, counting down.
CCAGGGCAGAAGGCGTGGGCTACAGCACACGAAAATTTGGGACTCGCGCAGATTTCCAATTTTATGGCCGTAAACTTCCAAAAAATGTAATTTGGTCATGGAGGCGAAGTGACTATGGTTCCTTTGGCCGCATTCGATGTCCGAGAAAAATTTTAGGCGATTCGGGTCCAGGGGCCCAGGGCCACGGCAGAAGGCGTGGGCTATAGCACACGAAAATTTGGGACTCGCGCGGATTTCCAATTTTATGGCCGTAAACTTCCAAAAAATGTAATTTGGTCATGGAGGGGAAGTGACTATGGTTCCTTTGGCCGTATTCGATGTCCGAGAAATTTTTTAGACGATTCGGGTCGGGGCCCGGGGCCACGGCAGAAGGCGTGGGCTATAACACACGAAAATTTTGGACTCGCGCGGATTTCCAATTTTATGGCCCTAAACTTCCAAAAAATATAATTTGGTAATGGAGGGGCAGTGACTATGGTTCCTTTGGCCGTATTCGATGTCCGAGAAAAATTTTAGACGATTCGGGTCCGGGGTCCCGGGGCCACGGCAGAAGGCGTGGGCTACAGCACACGAAAATTTGGGACTCGCGCGGATTTCCAATTTTATGGCCGTAAACATCCAAATAATGTAATTTGGTCATGGAGGCGAAGTGACTATGGTTCCTTTAGCCGCATTCGATGTCCGAGAAAAATTTTAGGCGATTCGGGTCCGGGGGCCCGGGGCCACGGCAGAAGGCGTGTGCTATAGCACCCGAAAATTTTGGACTCGCGCGGATTTCCAATGTTATGGCCCTAAAATTCCAAAAAATGTAATTTGGTCATGGAGAGGAAGTGACTATTGTTCCTTTGGCCGTATTCGATGTCCGAGAAAAATTTTAGGCGATTCGGGTCCGGGGGCCAGGGGCCACGGCAGAAGGCGTGGGCTATAGCACACGAAAATTTTGGACTCCCGTGGATTTCCAATTTTATGGCCCTAAAATTCCAATAAGTGTAATTTGGTCATGGAGGGGAAGTGACTATGGTTCCTTTGGCCGTATTCGATGCCCGAGAAAAATATTAGACGATTCGGGTCGGGGCCCAGGGCCACGGCAGAAGGCGTGGGCTATAGCAAACGAAAATTTTGGACTCACGCTGATTTCCAATTTTATGGCCGTAAACTTCAAAAAAAATGTAATTTAGTCATGGAGGCGAAGTGACTATGGTTCCTTTGGCCGCATTCGATGTCCGAGAAAAATTTTAGGCGATTCGGGTCCAGGGGCCCAGGGCCACGGCAGAAGGCGTGGGCTATAGCACACAAAAATTTGGGACTCGCGCGGATTTCCAATTTTATGGCCGTAAACTTCCAAAAAATGTAATTTGGTCATGGAGGGGAAGTGACTAAGGTTCCTTTGGCCGTATTCGATGTCCGAGAAAATTTTTAGACGATTCGGGTCGGGGCCCGGGGCCACGGCAGAAGGCGTGGGCTATAACACACGAAAATTTTGGACTCGCGCGGATTTCCAATTTTATGGCCGTAAACTTCCAAAAAATATAATTTGGTCATGGAGGGGAAGTGACTATGGTTCCTTTGGCCGTATTCGATGTCCGAGAAAAATTTTAGGCGATTCGGGTCCGGGGGCCCGGGGCCACGGCAGAAGGCGTGGGCTATAGCACACGAAAATTTTGGACTCGCGCGGATTTCCAATTTTATGGCCCTAAAATTCCAATAAGTGTAATTTGGTCATGGAGGGGAAGTGACTATGGTTCCTTTGGCCGTATTCGATGTCCGAGAAAAATTTTAGGCGATTCGGGTCCGGGGGCCAGGGGCCACGGCAGAAGGCGTGGGCTATAGCACACGAAAATTTTGGACTCGCGCGGATTTCCAATTTTATGGCCCTAAAATTCCAATAAGTGTAATTTGGTCATGGAGGGGAAGTGACTATGGTTCCTTTGGCCGTATTCGATGCCCGAGAAAAATATTAGACGATTCGGGTCGGGGCCCAGGGCCACGGCAGAAGGCGTGGGCTATAGCAAACGAAAATTTTGGACTCGCGCTGATTTCCAATTTTATGGCCGTAAACTTCAAAAAAAATGTAATTTAGTCATGGAGGGGCAGTGACTATGGTTCCTTTGGCGGTATTCGATGTCCGAGAAAAATTTTAGACGATTCGGGTCCGGGGTCCCGGGGCCAGGGCAGAAGGCGTGGGCTACAGCACACGAAAATTTGGGACTCGCGCGGATTTCCAATTTTATGGCCGTAAACTTCCAAAAAATGTAATTTGGTCATGGAGGCGAAGTGACTATGGTTCCTTTGGCCGTATTCGATGTCCGAGAAAAATTTTAGGCGATTCGGGTCCGGGGGCCCGGGGCCACGGCAGAAGGCGTGGGCTATAGCACACGAAAATTTTGGACTCGCGCGGATTTCCAATTTTATGGCCCTAAAATTCCAATAAGTGTAATTTGGTCATGGAGGGGAAGTGACTATGGTTCCTTTGGCCGTATTCGATGTCCGAGAAAAATATTAGACGATTCGGGTCGGGGCCCAGGGCCACGGCAGAAGGCGTGGGCTATAGCACACGAAAATTTGGGACTCGCGCTGATTTCCAATTTTATGGCCGTAAACTTCAAAAAAAATGTAATTTAGTCATGGAGGGGCAGCGACTATGGTTCCTTTGGCGGTATTCGATGTCCGAGAAAAATTTTAGACGATTCGGGTCCGGGGTCCCGGGGCCAGGGCAGAAGGCGTGGGCTACAGCACACGAAAATTTGGGACTCGCGCAGATTTCCAATTTTATGGCCGTAAACTTCCAAAAAATGTAACTTGGTCATGGTGGCGAAGTGACTATGGTTCCTTTGGCCGCATTCGATGTCCGAGAAAAATTTTAGGCGATTCGGGTTCAGGGGCCCAGGGCCACAGCAGAAGGCGTGGGCTATAGCACACGAAAATTTGGGACTCGCGCGGATTTCCAATTTTATGGCCGTAAACTTCCAAAAAATGTAATTTGGTCATGGAGGGGAAGTGACTATGGTTCCTTTGGCCGTATTCGATGTCCGAGAAAATTTTTAGACGATTCGGGTCGGGGCCCGCGGCCACTGCAGAAGGCGTGGGCTATAACACACGAAAATTTTGGACTCGCGCGGATTTCCAATTTTATGGCCCTAAACTTCCAAAAAATATAATTTGGTAATGGAGGGGCAGTGACTATGGTTCCTTTGGCCGTATTCGATGTCCGAGAAAAATTTTAGACGATTCGGGTCCGGGGTCCCGGGGCCACGGCAGAAGGCGTGGGCTACAGCACACGAAAATTTGGGACTCGCGCGGATTTCCAATTTTATGGCCGTAAACATCCAAATAATGTAATTTGGTCATGGAGGCGAAATGACTATAGTTCCTTTGGCCGCATTCGATGTCCGAGAAAAATTTTAGGCGATTCGGGTCCGGGGGCCAGGGGCCACGGCAGAAGGCATGGGCTATAGCACACGAAAATTTTGGACTCGCACGGATTTCCAATTTTATGGCCCTAAAATTCCAATAAGTGTAATTTGGTCATGGAGGGGAAGTGACTATGGTTCCTTTGGCCGTATTCGATGTCCGAGAAAAATTTTAGGCGATTCGGGTCCGGGGGCCAGGGGCCACGGCAGAAGGCGTGGGCTATAGCACACGAAAATTTTGGACTCGCACGGATTTCCAATTTTATGGCCCTAAAATTCCAATAAGTGTAATTTGGTCATGGAGGGGAAGTGACTATGGTTCCTTTGGCCGTATTCGATGCCCGAGAAAAATATTAGACGATTTGGGTCGGGGCCCAGGGCCACGGCAGAAGGCGTGGGCTATAGCACACGAAAATTTGGGACTCGCGCTGATTTCCAATTTTATGGCCGTAAACTTCAAAAAAAATGTAATTTAGTCATGGAGGCGAAGTGACTATGGTTCCTTTGGCCGCATTCGATGTCCGAGAAAAATTTTAGGCGATTCGGGTCCAGGGGCCCAGGGCCACGGCAGAAGGCGTGGGCTATAGCACACGAAAATTTGGGACTCGCGCGGATTTCCAATTTTATGGCCGTAAACTTCCAAAAAATGTAATTTGGTCATGGAGGGGAAGTGACTATGGTTCCTTTGGCCGTATTCGATGTCCGAGAAAAATTTTAGACGATTCGGGTCGGGGCCCGGGGCCACGGCAGAAGGCGTGGGCTATAGCACACGAAAATTTTGGACTCGCGCGGATTTCCAATTTTATGGCCCTAAAATTCCAATAAGTGTAATTTGGTCATGGAGGGGAAGTGACTATGGTTCCTTTGGCCGTATTCGATGTCCGAGAAAAATATTAGACGATTCGGGTCGGGGCCCAGGGCCACGGCAGAAGGCGTGGGCTATAGCAAACGAAAATTTTGGACTCGCGCTGATTTCCAATTTTATGGCCGTAAACTTCAAAAAAAATGTAATTTAGTCATGGAGGCGAAGTGACTATGGTTCCTTTGGCCGCATTCGATGTCCGAGAAAAATTTTAGGCGATTCGGGTCCGGGGGCCCGGGGCCACGGCAGAAGGCGTGGGCTATAGCACACGAAAATTTGGGACTCGCGCGGATTTCCAATTTTATGGCCGTAAACTTCCAAAAAATGTAATTTGGTCATGGAGGGGAAGTGACTATGGTTCCTTTGGCCGTATTCGATGTCCGAGAAAAATTTTAGACGATTCGGGTCCGGGGGCCCGGGGCCACGGCAGAAGGCGTGGGCTACAGCACACGAAAATTTGGGACTCGCGCGGATTTCCAATTTTATGGCCGTAAACTTCCAAAAAATGTAATTTGGTCATGGAGAGGAAGTGACTATTGTTCCTTTGGCCGTATTCGATGTCCGAGAAAAATTTAGGCGATTCGGGTCCGGGGGCCAGGGGCCACGGCAGAAGGCGTGGGCTATAGCACACGAAAATTTTGGACTCGCGCGGATTTCCAATTTTATGGCCCTAAAATTCCAATAAGTGTAATTTGGTCATGGAGGGGAAGTGACTATGGTTCCTTTGGCCGTATTCGATGCCCGAGAAAAATATTAGACGATTCGGGTCGGGGCCCAGGGCCACGGCAGAAGGCGTGGGCTATAGCAAACGAAAATTTTGGACTCGCGCTGATTTCCAATTTTATGGCCGTAAACTTCAAAAAAAATGTAATTTAGTCATGGAGGCGAAGTGACTATGGTTCCTTTGGCCGTATTCGATGTCCGAGAAAAATTTTGGACGATTCGGGTCCGGGGGCCAGGGGCCACGGCAGAAGGCGTGGGCTATAGCACACGAAAATTTTGGACTCGCGCGGATTTCCAATTTTATGGCCGTAAACTTCCAAAAAATATAATTTGGTCATGGAGGGGCAGTGACTATGGTTCCTTTGGCGGTATTCGATGTCCGAGAAAAATTTTAGACGATTCGGGTCCGGGGTCCCGGGGCCAGGGCAGAAGGCGTGGGCTACAGCACACGAAAATTTGGGACTCGCGCGGATTTCCAATTTTATGGCCGTAAACTTCCAAAAAATGTAATTTGGTCATGGAGAGGAAGTGACTATTGTTCCTTTGGCCATATTCGATGTCCGAGAAAAATTTTAGGCGATTCGGGTCCGGGGGCCAGGGGCCACGGCAGAAGGCGTGGGCTATAGCACACGAAAATTTTGGACTCGCGCGGATTTCCAATTTTATGGCCCTAAAATTCCAATAAGTGTAATTTGGTCATGGAGGGGAAGTGACTATGGTTCCTTTGGCCGTATTCGATGTCCGAGAAAAATTTTAGGCGATTCCGGTCCGGGGGCCAGGGGCCACGGCAGAAGGCGTGGGCTATAGCACACGAAAATTTTGGACTCGCGCGGATTTCCAATTTTATGGCCCTAAAATTCCAATAAGTGTAATTTGGTCATGGAGGGGAAGTGACTATGGTTCCTTTGGCCGTATTCGATGCCCGAGAAAAATATTAGACGATTCGGGTCGGGGCCCAGGGCCACGGCAGAAGGCGTGGGCTATAGCAAACGAAAATTTTGGACTCGCGCTGATTTCCAATTTTATGGCCGTAAACTTCAAAAAAAATGTAATTTAGTCATGGAGGCGAAGTGACTATGGTTCCTTTGGCCGTATTCGATGTCCGAGAAAAATTTTAGGCGATTCGGGTCCAGGGGCCCAGGGCCACGGCAGAAGGCGTGGGCTATAGCACACGAAAATTTGGGACTCGCGCGGATTTCCAATTTTATGGCCGTAAACTTCCAAAAAATGTAATTTGGTCATGGAGGGGAAGTGACTATGGTTCCTTTGGCCGTATTCGATGTCCGAGAAAAATTTTAGACGATTCGGGTCGGGGCCCGGGGCCACGGCAGAAGGCGTGGGCTATAGCACACGAAAATTTTGGACTCGCGCGGATTTCCAATTTTATGGCCCTAAAATTCCAATAAGTGTAATTTGGTCATGGAGGGGAAGTGACTATGGTTCCTTTGGCCGTATTCGATGTCCGAGAAAAATATTAGACGATTCGGGTCGGGGCCCAGGGCCACGGCAGAAGGCGTGGGCTATAGCACACGAAAATTTTGGACTCGCGCTGATTTCCAATTTTATGGCCGTAAACTTCAAAAAAAATGTAATTTAGTCATGGAGGCGAAGTGACTATGGTTCCTTTGGCCGCATTCGATGTCCGAGAAAAATTTTAGGCGATTCGGGTCCGGGGGCCCGGGGCCACGGCAGAAGGCGTGGGCTATAGCACACGAAAATTTTGGACTCGCGCGGATTTCCAATTTTATGGCCCTAAAATTCCAATAAGTGTAATTTGGTCATGGAGGGGAAGTGACTATGGTTCCTTTGGCCGTATTCGATGTCCGAGAAAAATATTAGACGATTCGGGTCGGGGCCCAGGGCCACGGCAGAAGGCGTGGGCTATAGCACACGAAAATTTTGGACTCGCGCGGATTTCCAATTTTATGGCCGTAAACTTCCAAAAAATGTAATTTGGTCATGGAGGGGAAGTGACTATGGTTCCTTTGGCCGTATTCGATGTCCGAGAAAAATTTTAGACGATTCGGGTCCGGGGACCGGGGCCACGGCAGAAGGCGTGGGCTATAGCACACGAAAATTTTGGACTCGCGCGGATTTCCAATTTTATGGCCGTAAACTTCCAAAAAATGTAATTTGGTCATGGAGGGGCAGTGACTATGGTTCCTTTGGCCGTATTCGATGTCCGAGAAAAATTTTAGACGATTCGGGTCCGGGGTCCCGGGGCCACGGCAGAAGGCGTGGGCTACAGCACACGAAAATTTGGGACTCGCGCGGATTTCCAATTTTATGGCCGTAAACATCCAAAAAATATAATTTGGTCATGGAGGCGAAGTGACTATGGTTCCTTTAGCCGCATTCGATGTCCGAGAAAAATTTTAGGCGATTCGGGTCCGGGGGCCCGGGGCCACGGCAGAAGGCGTGGGCTATAGCACACGAAAATTTTGGGAGACGCGCGGATTTCCAATGTTATGGCCGTAAAAGTCCAAACAGTGTAATTTGGTCATGGAGGGGAAGTGACTATGGTTCCTTTGGCCGCATTCGATGTCCGAGAAAAATTTTAGGCGATTCGGGTCCGGGGGCCAGGGGCCACGGCAGAAGGCGTGGGCTATAGCACACGAAAATTTTGGACTCGCGCGGATTTCCAATTTTATGGCCCTAAAATTCCAATAAGTGTAATTTGGTCATGGAGGGGAAGTGACTATGGTTCCTTTGGCCGTATTCGATGCCCGAGAAAAATATTAGACGATTCGGGTCGGGGCCCAGGGCCACGGCAGAAGGCGTGGGCTATAGCAAACGAAAATTTTGGACTCGCGCTGATTTCCAATTTTATGGCCGTAAACTTCAAAAAAAATGTAATTTAGTCATGGAGGGGCAGTGACTATGGTTCCTTTGGCGGTATTCGATGTCCGAGAAAAATTTTAGACGATTCGGGTCCGGGGCCCGGGGCCACGGCAGAAGGCGTGGGCTATAGCACACGAAAATTTGGGACTCGCGCGGATTTCCAATTTTATGGCCGTAAACTTCCAAAAAATGTAATTTGGTCATGGAGGGGAAGTGACTATGGTTCCTTTGGCCGTATTCGATGTCCGAGAAAAATTTTAGACGATTCGGGTCCGGGGTCCCGGGGCCACGGCAGAAGGCGTGGGCTACAGCACACGAAAATTTGGGACTCGCGCGGATTTCCAATTTTATGGCCGTAAACTTCCAAAAAATGTAATTTGGTCATGGAGAGGAAGTGACTATTGTTCCTTTGGCCGTATTCGATGTCCGAGAAAAATTTTAGGCGATTCGGGTCCGGGGGCCCGGGGCCACGGCAGAAGGCGTGGGCTATAGCACCCGAAAATTTTGGACTCGCGCGGATTTCCAATTTTATGGCCCTAATATTCCAAAAAAATGTAATTTGGTCATGGAGGGGAAGTGACTATGGTTCCTTTGGCCGTATTCGATGTCCGAGAAAAATTTTAGGCGATTCCGGTCCGGGGGCCAGGGGCCACGGCAGAAGGCGTGGGCTATAGCACACGAAAATTTTGGACTCGCGCGGATTTCCAATTTTATGGCCCTAAAATTCCAATAAGTGTAATTTGGTCATGGAGGGGAAGTGACTATGGTTCCTTTGGCCGTATTCGATGCCCGAGAAAAATATTAGACGATTCGGGTCGGGGCCCAGGGCCACGGCAGAAGGCGTGGGCTATAGCAAACGAAAATTTTGGACTCGCGCTGATTTCCAATTTTATGGCCGTAAACTTCAAAAAAAATGTAATTTAGTCATGGAGGCGAAGTGACTATGGTTCCTTTGGCCGCATTCGATGTCCGAGAAAAATTTTAGGCGATTCGGGTCCAGGGGCCCAGGGCCACGGCAGAAGGCGTGGGCTATAGCACACGAAAATTTGGGACTCGCGCGGATTTCCAATTTTATGGCCGTAAACTTCCAAAAAATGTAATTTGGTCATGGAGGGGAAGTGACTATGGTTCCTTTGGCCGTATTCGATGTCCGAGAAAAATTTTAGACGATTCGGGTCCGGGGTCCCGGGGCCACGGCAGAAGGCGTGGGCTATAGCACACGAAAATTTTGGACTCGCGCGGATTTCCAATTTTATGGCCCTAAAATTCCAATAAGTGTAATTTGGTCATGGAGGGGAAGTGACTATGGTTCCTTTAGCCGTATTCGATGCCCGAGAAAAATATTAGACGATTCGGGTCTGGGCCCAGGGCCACGGCAGAAGGCGTGGGCTATAGCACACGAAAATTTGGGACTCGCGCTGATTTCCAATTTTATGGCCGTAAACTTCAAACAAAATGTAATTTAGTCATGGAGGGGCAGTGACTATGGTTCCTTTGGCGGTATTCGATGTCCGAGAAAAATTTTAGACGATTCGGGTCTGGGGTCCCGGGGGCCAGGGCAGAAGGCGTGGACTACAGCACACGAAAATTTGGGACTCGCGCAGATTTCCAATTTTATGGCCGTTAACTTCCAAAAAATGTAATTTGGTCATGGAGGCGAAGTGACTATGGTTCCTTTGGCCGCATTCGATGTCCGAGAAAAATTTTAGGCGATTCGGGTACAGGGGCCCATGGCCACGGCAGAAGGCGTGGGCTATAGCACACGAAAATTTTGGACTCGCGCGGATTTCCAATTTTATGGCCCTAAATTACAAAAAAGTGTAATTTGGTCATGGAGGGGAAGTGACTATGGTTCCTTTGGCCGTATTCGATGTCCGAGAAAAATTTTAGACGATTCGGGTCCGGGGTCCCGGGGCCACGGCAGAAGGCGTGGGCTACAGCACACGAAAATTTGGGACTCGCGCGGATTTCCAATTTTATGGCCGTAAACTTCCAAAAAATGTAATTTGGTCATGGAGGGGAAGTGACTATGGTTCCTTTGGCCGTATTCGATGTCCGAGAAAAATTTTAGGCGATTCGGGTCCGGGGGCCCGGGGCCACGGCAGAAGGCGTGGGCTATAGCACACGAAAATTTTGGACTCGCGCGGATTTCCAATTTTATGGCCCTAAAATTCCAATAAGTGTAATTTGGTCATGGAGGGGAAGTGACTATGGTTCCTTTGGCCGTATTCGATGCCCGAGAAAAATATTAGACGATTCGGGTCGGGGCCCAGGGCCACGGCAGAAGGCGTGGGCTATAGCAAACGAAAATTTTGGACTCGCGCTGATTTCCAATTTTATGGCCGTAAATTCAAAAAAAATGTAATTTAGTCATGGAGGGGCAGTGACTATGGTTCCTTTGGCGGTATTCGATGTCCGAGAAAAATTTTAGACGATTCGGGTCCGGGGTCCCGGGGCCAGGGCAGAAGGCGTGGGCTACAGCACACGAAAATTTGGGACTCGCGCGGATTTCCAATTTTATGGCCGTAAACTTCCAAAAAATGTAATTTGGTCATGGAGGCGAAGTGACTATGGTTCCTTTGGCCGTATTCGATGTCCGAGAAAAATTTTAGACGATTCGGGTCCGGGGACCGGGGCCACGGCAGAAGGCGTGGGCTATAGCACACGAAAATTTTGGACTCGCGCGGATTTCCAATTTTATGGCCGTAAACTTCCAAAAAATGTAATTTGGTCATGGAGGGGAAGTGACTATGGTTCCTTTGGCCGTATTCGATGTCCGAGAAAAATTTTAGGCGATTCGGGTCCGGGGGCCCGGGGCCACGGCAGAAGGCGTGGGCTATAGCACACGAAAATTTTGGACTCGCGCGGATTTCCAATTTTATGGCCCTAAAATTCCAATAAGTGTAATTTGGTCATGGAGGGGAAGTGACTATGGTTCCTTTGGCCGTATTCGATGCCCGAGAAAAATATTAGACGATTCGGGTCGGGGCCCAGGGCCACGGCAGAAGGCGTGGGCTATAGCAAACGAAAATTTTGGACTCGCGCTGATTTCCAATTTTATGGCCGTAAACTTCAAAAAAAATGTAATTTAGTCATGGAGGCGAAGTGACTATGGTTCCTTTGGCCGCATTCGATGTCCGAGAAAAATTTTAGGCGATTCGGGTCCGGGGGCCCGGGGCCACGGCAGAAGGCGTGGGCTATAGCACACGAAAATTTTGGACTCGCGCGGATTTCCAATTTTATGGCCGTAAACTTCCAAAAAAATGTAATTTAGTCATGGAGGGGAAGTGACTATGGTTCCTTTGGCCGTATTCGATGCCCGAGAAAATTTTTAGACGATCCGGGTCCGGGGGCCCAGACCACGGCAGAAGGCGTGGGCTATAGCACACGAAAATTTTGGACTCGCGCGGTTTTCCAATTTTATGGCCGTAATCTCCCAAAAAATATAATTTGGTCATGGAGGGGAAGTGACTATAGTTCCTTTGGCCGTATTCGATATCCGAGAAAAATTTTAGACGATTCGGGTCCGGGGACCGGGGCCACGGCAGAAGGCGTGGGCTATAGCACACGAAAATTTTGGACTCGCGCGGATTTCCAATTTTATGGCCGTAAACTTCCAAAAAATATAATTTGGTAATGGAGGGGCAGTGACTATGGTTCCTTTGGCCGTATTCGATGTCCGAGAAAAATTTTAGACGATTCGGGTCCGGGGTCCCGGGGCCACGGCAGAAGGCGTGGGCTACAGCACACGAAAATTTGGGACTCGCGCGGATTTCCAATTTTATGGCCGTAAACATCCAAAAAATATAATTTGGTCATGGAGGCGAAGTGACTATGGTTCCTTTAGCCGCATTCGATGTCCGAGAAAAATTTTAGGCGATTCGGGTCCGGGGGCCCGGGGCCACGGCAGAAGGCGTGGGCTATAGCACACGAAAATTTTGGACTCGCGCGGATTTCCAATTTTATGGCCGTAAAATTCCAAAAAATGTAATTTGGTCATGGAGGGGAAGTGACTATGGTTCCTTTGGCCGTATTCGATGTCCGAGAAAATTTTTAGACGATTCGGGTCCGGGGCCCGGGGCCACGGCAGAAGGCGTGGGCTATAGCACACGAAAATTTTGGACTCGCGCGGATTTCCAATTTTATGGCCCTAAAATTCCAATAAGTGTAATTTGGTCATGGAGGGGAAGTGACTATGGTTCCTTTGGCCGTATTCGATGCCCGAGAAAAATATTAGACGATTCGGGTCGGGGCCCAGGGCCACGGCAGAAGGCGTGGGCTATAGCAAACGAAAATTTTGGACTCGCGCTGATTTCCAATTTTATGGCCGTAAACTTCAAAAAAAATGTAATTTAGTCATGGAGGCGAAGTGACTATGGTTCCTTTGGCCGCATTCGATGTCCGAGAAAAATTTTAGGCGATTCGGGTCCGGGGTCCCGGGGCCACGGCAGAAGGCGTGGGCTACAGCACACGAAAATTTGGGACTCGCGCGGATTTCCAATTTTATGGCCGTAAACTTCCAAAAAATGTAATTTGGTCATGGAGGGGAAGTGACAATGGTTCCTTTGGCCGTATTCGATGTCCGAGAAAAATTTTAGACGATTCGGGCCGGGGCCACGGCAGAAGGCGTTGGCTATAGCACACGAAAATTTTGGACTCGCACGGATTTCCAATTTTGTGGCCGTAAACTTCCAAAAAATGTAATTTAGTCATGGAGGGGAGTGACTATGGTTCCTTTGGCCGTATTCGATGTCCGAGAAAAATTTTAGACGATTCGGGTCCGGGGTCCCGGGGCCACGGCAGAAGGCGTGGGCTACAGCACACGAAAATTTGGGACTCGCGCGGATTTCCAATTTTATGGCCGTAAACTTCCAAAAAATGTAATTTGGTCATGGAGGCGAAGTGACTATGGTTCCTTTGGCCGTATTCGATGCCCGAGAAAAATTTTAGGCGATTCAGGTCCGGGGGCCAGGGGCCACGGCAGAAGGCATGGGCTATAGCACACGAAAATTTTGGACTCGCGCGGATTTCCAATTTTATGGCCCTAAAATTCCAATAAGTGTAATTTGGTCATGGAGGGGAAGTGACTATGGTTCCTTTGGCCGTATTCGATGCCCGAGAAAAATATTAGACGATTCGGGTCGGGGCCCAGGGCCACGGCAGAAGGCGTGGGCTATAGCAAACGAAAATTTTGGACTCGCGCTGATTTCCAATTTTATGGCCGTAAACTTCAAAAAAAATGTAATTTAGTCATGGAGGCGAAGTGACTATGGTTCCTTTGGCCGCATTCGATGTCCGAGAAAAATTTTAGGCGATTCGGGTACAGGGGCCCATGGCCACGGCAGAAGGCGTGGGCTACAGCACACGAAAATTTGGGACTCGCGCGGATTTCCAATTTTATGGCCGTAAACTTCCAAAAAATGTAATTTGGTCATGGAGGGGAAGTGACTATGGTTCCTTTGGCCGTATTCGATGTCCGAGAAAAATTTTAGGCGATTCGGGTCCGGGGGCCCGGGGCCACGGCAGAAGGCGTGGGCTATAGCACACGAAAATTTTGGACTCGCGCGGATTTCCAATTTTATGGCCCTAAAATTCCAATAAGTGTAATTTGGTCATGGAGGGGAAGTGACTATGGTTCCTTTGGCCGTATTCGATGCCCGAGAAAAATATTAGACGATTCGGGTCGGGGCCCAGGGCCACGGCAGAAGGCGTGGGCTATAGCACACGAAAATTTGGGACTCGCGCTGATTTCCAATTTTATGGCCGTAAACTTCAAAAAAAATGTAATTTAGTCATGGAGGGGCAGTGACTATGGTTCCTTTGGCGGTATTCGATGTCCGAGAAAAATTTTAGACGATTCGGGTCCGGGGTCCCGGGGCCAGGGCAGAAGGCGTGGGCTACAGCACACGAAAATTTGGGACTCGCGCAGATTTCCAATTTTATGGCCGTAAACTTCCAAAAAATGTAATTTGGTCATGGAGGCGAAGTGACTATGGTTCCTTTGGCCGCATTCGATGTCCGAGAAAAATTTTAGGCGATTCGGGTCCAGGGGCCCAGGGCCACGGCAGAAGGCGTGGGCTATAGCACACGAAAATTTGGGACTCGCGCGGATTTCCAATTTTATGGCCGTAAACTTCCAAAAAATGTAATTTGGTCATGGAGGGGAAGTGACTATGGTTCCTTTGGCCGTATTCGATGTCCGAGAAAAATATTAGACGATTCGGGTCGGGGCCCAGGGCCACGGCAGAAGGCGTGGGCTATAACACACGAAAATTTTGGACTCGCGCGGATTTCCAATTTTATGGCCGTAAACTTCCAAAAAATATAATTTGGTAATGGAGGGGCAGTGACTATGGTTCCTTTGGCCGTATTCGATGTCCGAGAAAAATTTTAGACGATTCGGGTCCGGGGTCCCGGGGCCACGGCAGAAGGCGTGGGCTACAGCACACGAAAATTTGGGACTCGCGCGGATTTCCAATTTTATGGCCGTAAACATCCAAATAATGTAATTTGGTCATGGAGGCGAAGTGACTATGGTTCCTTTAGCCGCATTCGATGTCCGAGAAAAATTTTAGGCGATTCGGGTCCGGGGGCCCGGGGCCACGGCAGAAGGCGTGGGCTATAGCACACGAAAATTTTGGACTCGCGCGGATTTCCAATTTTATGGCCGTAAACTTCCAAAAAATGTAATTTGGTCATGGAGGGGAAGTGACTATGGTTCCTTTGGCCGTATTCGATGTCCGAGAAAAATTTTAGGCGATTCCGGTCCGGGGGCCAGGGGCCACGGCAGAAGGCGTGGGCTATAGCACACGAAAATTTTGGACTCGCGCGGATTTCCAATTTTATGGCCCTAAAATTCCAATAAGTGTAATTTGGTCATGGAGGGGAAGTGACTATGGTTCCTTTGGCCGTATTCGATGCCCGAGAAAAATATTAGACGATTCGGGTCGGGGCCCAGGGCCACGGCAGAAGGCGTGGGCTATAGCAAACGAAAATTTTGGACTCGCGCTGATTTCCAATTTTATGGCCGTAAATTCAAAAAAAATGTAATTTAGTCATGGAGGGGCAGTGACTATGGTTCCTTTGGCGGTATTCGATGTCCGAGAAAAATTTTAGACGATTCGGGTCCGGGGTCCCGGGGCCACGGCAGAAGGCGTGGGCTACAGCACACGAAAATTTTGGACTCGCGCGGATTTCCAATTTTATGGCCGTAAACATCCAAAAAATATAATTTGGTCATGGAGGCGAAGTGACTATGGTTCCTTTGGCCGTATTCGATGTCCGAGAAAAATTTTAGACGATTCGGGTCCGGGGTCCCGGGGCCACGGCAGAAGGCGTGGGCTACAGCACACGAAAATTTGGGACTCGCGCGGATTTCCAATTTTATGGCCGTAAACTTCCAAAAAATGTAATTTGGTCATGGAGGCGAAGTGACTATGGTTCCTTTGGCCGCATTCGATGTCCGAGAAAAATTTTAGGCGATTCGGGTCCGGGGGCCCGGGGCCACGGCAGAAGGCGTGGGCTATAGCACACGAAAATTTTGGACTCGCGCGGATTTCCAATTTTATGGCCCTAAAATTCCAAAAAATGTAATTTGGTCATGGAGGGGAAGTGACTATGGTTCCTTTGGCCGTATTCGATGTCCGAGAAAAATTTTAGGCGATTCGGGTCCGGGGGCCAGGGGCCACGGCAGAAGGCGTGGGCTATAGCACACGAAAATTTTGGACTCGCGCGGATTTCCAATTTTATGGCCCTAAAATTCCAATAAGTGTAATTTGGTCATGGAGGGGAAGTGACTATGGTTCCTTTGGCCGTATTCGATGCCCGAGAAAAATATTAGACGATTCGGGTCGGGGCCCAGGGCCACGGCAGAAGGCGTGGGCTATAGCAAACGAAAATTTTGGACTCGCGCTGATTTCCAATTTTATGGCCGTAAACTTCAAAAAAAATGTAATTTAGTCATGGAGGCGAAGTGACTATGGTTCCTTTGGCCGCATTCGATGTCCGAGAAAAATTTTAGGCGATTCGGGTCCAGGGGCCCAGGGCCACGGCAGAAGGCGTGGGCTATAGCACACGAAAATTTGGGACTCGCGCGGATTTCCAATTTTATGGCCGTAAACTTCCAAAAAATGTAATTTGGTCATGGAGGGGAAGTGACTAAGGTTCCTTTGGCCGTATTCGATGTCCGAGAAAATTTTTAGACGATTCGGGTCGGGGCCCAGGGCCACGGCAGAAGGCGTGGGCTATAACACACGAAAATTTTGGACTCGCGCGGATTTCCAATTTTATGGCCGTAAACTTCAAATAAAATGTAATTTTGTCATGGAGGGGAAGTGACTATGGTTCCTTTGGCCGTATTGGATGTCCGAGAAAAATATTAGACGATTCGGGTCGGGGCCCAGGGCCACGGCAGAAGGCGTGGGCTATAGCAAACGAAAATTTTGGACTCGCGCTGATTTCCAATTTTATGGTCGTAAACTTCAAAAAAAATGTAATTTAGTCATGGAGGGGCAGTGACTATGGTCCCTTTGGCGGTATTCGATGTCCGAGAAAAATTTTAGACGATTAGGGTCCGGGGTCCCGGGGCTAGGGCAGAAGGCGTGGGCTACAGCACACGAAAATTTGGGACTCGCGCAGATTTCCAATTTTATGGCCGTAAACTTCCAAAAAATGTAATTTGGTCATGGAGGCGAAGTGACTATGGTTCCTTTGGCCGCATTCGATGTCCGAGAAAAATTTTAGGCGATTCGGGTCTAGGGGCCCAGGGCCACGGCAGAAGGCGTGGGCTATAGCACACGAAAATTTGGGACTCGCGCGGATTTCCAATTTTATGGCCCTAAAATTCAAAAAATTTTAATTTGGTCATGGAGGGGAAGTGACTATGGTTCCTTTGGCCGTATTCGATGCCCGAGAAAAATTTTAGACGATTCGGGTCCGGGGTCCCGGGGCCAGGGCAGAAGGCGTGGGCTACAGCACACGAAAATTTGGGACTCGCGCGGATTTCCAATTTTATGGCCGTAAACTTCCAAAAAATGTAATTTGGTCATGGAGGCGAAGTGACTATGGTTCCTTTAGCCGCATTCAATGTCCGAGAAAAATTTTTTGGCGATTCGGGTCCGGCGGCCCGGGGCCACGGCAGAAGGCGTGGGCTATAGCACACGAAAATTTTGGACTCGCGCGGATTTCCAATTTTATGGCCCTAAAATTCCAATAAGTGTAATTTGGTCATGGAGGGGAAGTGACTATGGTTCCTTTGGCCGTATTCGATGCCCGAGAAAAATATTAGACGATTCGGGTCGGGGCCCAGGGCCACGGCAGAAGGCGTGGGCTATAGCAAACGAAAATTTTGGACTCGCGCTGATTTCCAATTTTATGGCCGTAAACTTCAAAAA
>JAXGFW010000428.1:0-10963 GCA_034376525.1 Nicotiana benthamiana | reverse complement strand
TAGTATGTATTTCGACAATTCGAAGGATGATATGATCGGCACCTTCAATTCAAATACAAACAAAGCAAATACATATGTATTTCGATAATTCGAAGAAGGATTACATTGGCACCTTTAATTCAAACAAAAACAAAGCAAATACTAGTATGTATTTCGACAATTCATAGGATGATAAGATCATCAGCTTCAATTCAAACAGAAACAAAGCAAATACTAGTATGTATTTGGACAATTCATAAGCTGATAAGATCGTTACCGTTAATTCAACTAGAAACAAAGCAAATACTAGTGCATTTCAATAATTCGAAGAAGGATAAGATCGGCACCTTCAATTAAAAAAAAAAGCAAATACTAATGTATTTCGACAGTTTGAAGAAGGATAAGATCGGCACCATCAATTCAAACAGAAACAAAGCAAATACTAGTATGTATTTCGACAATTCGAAGGCTGATATGATCGGCACCTTCAATTCAAATAGAAACAAAGCAAACACTAGTGCATTTCGATAATTCGAAGAAGGATAAGATCGGCGCCTTCAATTCAAACAGAAACAAAGCAAATACTAGTATGTATTTCGACAATTCAAAGGCTGATAAGATCGGCACCTTCAATTCAAACAGAAACAAAGCAAATACTAGTATGTATTTTGACAATTCGAAGGCTGATATGGTCAGCACCTTCAATTCAAACAGAAACGAAGCAAATACAGAAGTATTTCGATAATTCGAAGAAGGATAAGATAGGCACCTTCAATTCAAACAGAAACAAAGCAAATACTAGTATGTATTTCGACAATTCGAAGGATGATATGGTCAGCACATTCAATTCAAACAGAAACAAAGCAAATACAAATGTATTTAGATAATTCAAAGAAGGATAAGATAGGCACCTTCAATTCAAACAGAAACAAAGCAAATACTAGTATGTATTTCGACGATTCGAAGGCTGATATGATCGGCACCTTCATTTCAAACAGCAACAAAGCAAATACAAATGTATTTCGATAATTCGAAGAAGGATAAGATCGGCACCTTCAATTCATACAGATACAAAGCAAATACTAGTATGTATTTCGGCAATTCAAAAGCTGATAAGATCGGCACCTTCAATTCAAACAGAAACAAAGCAAATACTGGTATGTATTTCGACAATTGAAAGGCTGATAAGATCGTCGCCTTCAATTCAAACAGAAACGAAGCAAATATTAGTATGTATTTTGATAATTCGAAGAAGGATAAGATAGGCACCTTCAATTCAAACAGAAACAAAGCAAATACAAATGTATTTCGATAATTCGAAGAAGGATAAGATAGGAACCTTCAATTCAAACAGAAACAAAGCAAATACTAGTATGTATTTCGACAATTCGAAGGCTGATAAGATCGGCACCTGCAATTCAAACATAATCAAAGCAAATACAAATGTATTTCGATAATTCGAAGAAGGATAAGATAGGCACCTTCAATTCAAACACAAACAAAGCAAATACTAGTATGTATTTCGATAATTCGAAGAAGGATAAGATAGGCACCTTCAATTCAAAGAGAAACAACGCAAATACTAGTATGTATTTCGACAATTCAAAGGCTGATGTGATCGACACCTTCAATTCAAACAAAAACAAAGCAAATACAAATGTATTTCGATAATTCGAAGAAGGATAAGATCGTCACCTTCAATTCAAACAGAAACAAAGCAAATACTAGTATATATTTCGACAATTCGAAGGCTGATATGGTCAGCACCTTCGATTCAGACAGAAACAAAGCATATACAAATGTATTTCGATAATTCGAAGAAGGATAAGATAGGCACCTTCAATTCAAACAGAAACAAAGCAAATACTAGTATGTATTTCGACAATTCGAAGGATGATTAGATCGTTAGCTTCAATTCAAACAGAAACAAAGCAAATACTAGTATGTATTTGGACAATTCATAAGCTGATAAGATCGTTACCGTTAATTCAAATAGAAACAAAGCAAATACTAGTGCATTTCTATAATTCGAAGAAGGATAAGATCGGCACCTTCAATTCAAACAGAAAAAAGCAAATACAAATGTATTTCGACAGTTCGAAGAAGGATAAGATCGGCACCTTCAATTCAAACAGAAACAAAGCAAATACTAGTATGTATTTCGACAATTCAAAGGCTTATAAGATCGGCACCTTCAATTCAAACAGAAACAGAGCAAATACTAGTATGTATTTCGAGAATTCAAAGGCTATAAGATCGTCACCTTTAATTCAAACAGAAACAAAACAAATACTAGTATGTATTTCGATAATTCGAAGAAGGATAAGATAGGCACCTTCAATTCAAATAGAAAAAAAGCAAATACAAATGTATTTCGATAACTCGAAGAAGGATAAGATAGGCACCTTCAATTCAAACAGAAACAAAGCAAATACTAGTATGTATTTCGACAATTCGAAGGCTGATAAGATCGGCACCTGCAATTCAAACATAATCAAAGCAAATACAAATGTATTTCGATAATTCGAAGAAGGATAAGATAGGCACCTTCAATTCAAACACAAACAAAGCAAATACTAGTATGTATTTCGATAATTCGAAGAAGGATAAGATAGGCACCTTCAATTCAAACAGAAACAACGCAGATACTAGTATGTATTTCGACAATTCGAAGGTTGATATGATCGACACCTTCAATTCAAACAAAAACAAAGCAAATACAAATGTATTTCGATAATTCGAAGAAGGATAAGATCGTCACCTTCAATTCAAACAGAATCAAAGCAAATACTAGTATATATTTTGACAATTTGAAGGCTGATATGGTCAGCACCTTCGATTCAGAAAGAAACAAAGCAAATACAAATGTATTTCGATAATTCGAAGAAGGATAAGATAGGCACCTTCAATTCAAACAGAAACAAAGCAAATACTAGTATGTATTTCGACAATTCAAAGGATGATAAGATTGTTAGCCTCAATTCAAACACAAACAAAGCAAATACTAGTAAGTATTTGGACAATTCATAAGCTGGTAAGATCGTTACCGTTAATTCAAATAGAAACAAAGCAAATACTAGTGCATTTCAATAATTCGAAGAAGGACAAGATCAGCACCTTCAATTCAAACAGAAAAAAGCAAATACAAATGTATTTCGACAGTTCGAAGAAGGATAAGATCGGCACCTTCAATTCAAACAGAAACAAAGCAAATACTAGTATGTATTTCGGCAATTCGAAAGCTGATAAGATCGGCACCTTCAATTCAAACAGAAACAAAGCAAATACTGGTATGTATTTCGACAATTGAAAGGCTGATAAGATCGTCACCTTCAATTCAAACAGAAACGAAGCAAATACTAGTATGTATTTTGATAATTCGAAGAAGGATAAGATAGGCACCTTCAATTCAAACAGAAACAAAGCAAATACAAATGTGTTTCGATAATTCGAAGAAGGATAAGATAGGAACCTTCAATTCAAACAGAAACAAAACAAATACTAGTATGTATTTCGACAATTCGAAGGCTGAAAAGATCGGCACCTGCAATTCAAACAGAATCAAAGCAAATACAAATGTATTTCGATAATTCGAAGAAGGATAAGATAGGCACCTTCAATTCAAACACAAACAAAGCAAATACTAGTATGTATTTCGATAATTCGAAGATGGATAAGATAGGCACCTTCAATTCAAACAGAAACAACGCAAATACTAGTATGTATTTCGACAATTCGAAGGCTGATGTGATCGACACCTTCAATTCAAACAAAAACAAAGCAAATACAAATGTATTTCGATAATTCGAAGAAGGATAAGATCGTCACCTTCAATTCAAACAGAAACAAAGCAAATACTAGTATATATTTCGACAATTCGAAGGCTGATATGGTCAGTACCTTCGATTCAGACAGAAACAAAGCAAATACAAATGTATTTCGATAATTCGAAGAAGGATAAGGTAGGCACCTTCAATTCAAACAGAAACAAAGCAAATACTAGTATGTATTTCGACAATTCAAAGGATGATAAGATCTTTAGCTTCAATTCAAACAGAAACAAAGCAAATACTAGTATGTATTTGGACAATTCATAAGCTGATAAGATCGTTACCGTTAATTCAAATAGAAACAAAGCAAATACTAGTGCATTTCAATAATTCGAAGAAGGATAAGATCGGCACCTTCAATTCAAACAGAAAAAAGCAAATACAAATGTATTTCGACAGTTCGAAGAAGGATAAGATCGGCACCTTCAATTCAAACAGAAACAAAGCAAATACTAGTATGTATTTCGACAATTCAAAGGCTTATAAGATCGGCACCTTCAATTCAAACAGAAACAAAGCAAATACTAGTATGTATTTCGAGAATTCAAAGGCTATAAGATCGTCACCTTTAATTCAAACAGAAACAAAGCAAATACTAGTATGTATTTCGATAATTCGAAGAAGGATAAGATAGGCACCTTCAATTCAAACAGAAAAAGCAAATACAAATGTATTTCGATAACTCGAAGAAGGATAAGATAGGCACCTTCAATTCAAACAGAAACAAAGCAAATACTAGTATGTATTTCGACAATTCGAAGGCTGATAAGATCGGCACCTGCAATTCAAACATAATCAAAGCAAATACAAATGTATTTCGATAATTCGAAGAAGGATAAGATAGGCACCTTCAATTCAAACACAAACAAAGCAAATACTAGTATGTATTTCGATAATTCGAAGAAGGATAAGATAGGCACCTTCAATTCAAACAGAAACAACGCAGATACTAGTATGTATTTCGACAATTCGAAGGCTGATATGATCGACACCTTCAATTCAAACAAAAACAAAGCAAATACAAATGTATTTCGATAACTCGAAGAAGGATAAGATCGTCACCTTCAATTCAAACAGAATCAAAGCAAATACTAGTATATATTTTGACAATTCGAAGGCTGATATGGTCAGCACCTTCGATTCAGATAGAAACAAAGCAAATACAAATGTATTTCGATAATTCGAAGAAGGATAAGATAGGCACCTTCAATTCAAACAGAAAAAAAGCAAATACTAGTATGTATTTCGACAATTCAAAGGATGATAAGATTGTTAGCTTCAATTCAAACAGAAACAAAGCAAATACTAGTATGTATTTGGACAATTCATAAGCTGGTAAGATCGTTACCGTTAATTCAAATAGAAACAAAGCAAATACTAGTGCATTTCAATAATACGAAGAAGGATAAGATCGGCACCTTCAATTCAAACAGATAAAAGCAAATACAAATGTATTTCGACAGTTCGAAGAAGGATAAGATCGGCACCTTCAATTCAAATAGAAACAAAGCAAATACTAGTATGTATTTCGGCAATTCGAAAGCTGATAAGATCGGCACCTTCAATTCAAACAGAAACAAAGCAAATACTGGTATGTATTTCGACAATTGAAAGGCTGATAAGATCGTCACCTTCAATTCAAACAGAAACGAAGCAAATACTAGTATGTATTTTGATAATTCGAAGAAGGATAAGATAGGCACCTTCAATTCAAACAGAAACAAAGCAAATACAAATGTGTTTCGATAATTCGAAGAAGGATAAGATAGGAACCTTCAATTCAAACAGAAACAAAGCAAATACTAGTATGTATTTCGACAATTCGAAGGGTGAAAAGATCGGCACCTGCAATTCAAACAGAATCAAAGCAAATACAAATGTATTTCGATAATTCGAAGAAGGATAAGATAGGCACCTTCAATTCAAACACAAACAAAGCAAATACTAGTATGTATTTCGATAATTCGAAGAAGGATAAGATAGGCACCTTCAATTCAAACAGAAACAACGCAAATACTAGTATGTATTTCGTCAATTCGAAGGCTGATGTGATCGACACCTTCAATTCAAACAAAAACAAAGCAAATACAAATGTATTTCGATAATTCGAAGAAGGATAAGATCGTCACCTTCAATTCAAACAGAAACAAAGCAAATACTAGTATATATTTCGACAATTCGAAGGCTGATATGGTCAGCACCTTCGATTCAGACAGAAACAAAGCAAATACAAATGTATTTCGATAATTCGAAGAAGGATAAGGTAGGCACCTTCAATTCAAACAGAAACAAAGCAAATACTAGTATGTATTTCGACAATTCAAAGGATGATAAGATCTTTAGCTTCAATTCAAACAGAAACAAAGCAAATACTAGTATGTATTTGGACAATTCATAAGCTGATAAGATCGTTACCGTTAATTCAAATAGAAACAAAGCAAATACTAGTGCATTTCAATAATTCGAAGAAGGATAAGATCGGCACCTTCAATTCAAACAGAAAAAAGCAAATACAAATGTATTTTGACAGTTCGAAGAACGATAAGATCGGCACCTTCAATTCAAACAGAAACAAAGCAAATACTAGTATGTATTTCGACAATTCAAAGGCTTATAAGATCGGCACCTTCAATTCAAACAGAAACAAAGCAAATACTAGTATGTATTTCGAGAATTCAAAGGCTATAAGATCGTCACCTTTAATTCAAACAGAAACAAAGCAAATACTAGTATGTATTTCGACAATTCGAAGGATGATATGGTCAGCACATTCAATTCAAACAGAAACAAAGCAAATACAAATGTATTTAGATAATTCAAAGAAGGATAAGATAGGCACCTTCAATTCAAACAGAAACAAAGCAAATACTAGTATGTATTTCGACAATTCGAAGGCTGATAAGATCGGCACCTGCAATTCAAACATAATCAAAGCAAATACAAATGTATTTCGATAATTCGAAGAAGGATAAGATAGGCACCTTCAATTCAAACACAAACAAAGAAAATACTAGTATGTATTTCGATAATTCGAAGAAGGATACGATAGACACCTTCAATTCAAACAGAAACAACGCAGATACTAGTATGTATTTCGACAATTCGAAGGCTGATATGATCGACACCTTCAATTCAAACAAAAACAAAGCAAATACAAATGTATTTCGATAATTCGAAGAAGGATAAGATCGTCACCTTCAATTCAAACAGAATCAAAGCAAATACTAGTATATATTTTGACAATTTGAAGGCTGATATGGTCAGCACCTTCGATTCAGACAGAAACAAAGCAAATACAAATGTATTTCGATAATTCGAAGAAGGATGAGATAGGCACCTTCAATTCAAACAGAAACAAAGAAAATACTAGTATGTATTTCGACAATTCAAAGGATTATAAGATTGTTAGCTTCAATTCAAACAGAAACAAAGCAAATACTAGTATGTATTTGGACAATTCATAAGCTGGTAAGATCGTTACCGTTAATTCAAATAGAAACAAAGCAAATACTAGTGCATTTCAATAATTCGAAGGAGGATAAGATCGGCACCTTCAATTCAAACAGAAAAAAGCAAATACAAATGTATTTCGGCAGTTCGAAGAAGGATAAGATCGGCACCTTCAATTCAAACAGAAACCAAGCAAATACTAGTATGTATTTCGACAATTCGAAAGCTGATATGATCGGCACCTTCAATTCAAACAGAAACAAAGCAAACACTAGTGCATTGCGATAATTCGAAGAAGGATAAGATCGGCACCTTCAATTCAAACAGAAACAAAGCAAATACTAGTATGTATTTCGACAATTCAAAGGCTGATAAGATCGGCACCTTCAATTCAAACAGAAACAAAGCAAATACTAGTATGTATTTTGACAATTCGAAGGCTGATATGGTCAGCACCTTCAATTCAAACAGAAACGAAGCAAATACCAAAGTATTTCGATAATTCGAAGAAGGATAAGATTGGCACCTTCAATTCAAACAGAAACAAAGCAAATACTAGTATGTATTTCGACAATTCGAAGGCTGATATCGTCAGTACCTTCAATTCAAACAGAAACAAAGCAAATACAAATGTATTTAGATAATTCAAAGAAGGATAAGATAGGCACCTTCAATTCAAACAGAAACAAAGCAAATACTAGTATGTATTTCGACGATTCGAAGGCTGATATGATCGGCACCTTCAATTCAAACAGCAACAAAGCAAATACAAATGTATTTCGATAATTCGAAGAAGGATAAGATCGGCACCTTCAATTCATACAGATACAAAGCAAATACTAGTATGTATTTCGGCAATTCAAAAGCTGATAAGATCGGCACCTTCAATTAAAACAGAAACAAAGCAAATACTGGTATGTATTTCGACAATTGAAAGGCTGATAAGATCGTCACCTTCAATTCAAACAGAAACGAAGCAAATACTAGTATGTAATTAGATAATTCGAAGAAGGATAAGATAGGCACCTTCAATTCAAACAGAAACAAAGCAAATACAAATGTATTTCGATAATTCGAAGAAGGATAAGATAGGAACCTTCAATTCAAACAGAAACAAAGCAAATGCTAGTATGTATTTCGACAATTCGAAGGCTGATAAGATCGGCTCCTGCAATTCAAACAGAATCAAAGCAAATACAAATGTATTTCGATAATTCGAAGAAGGATAAGATAGGCACCTTCAATTCAAACTCAAACAAAGCAAATACTAGTATGTATTTCGATAATTCGAAGAAGGATAAGATAGGCACATTCAATTCAAACAGAAACAACGCAAATACTAGTATGTATTTCGACAATTCGAAGGCTGATATGATCGACACCTTCAATTCAAACAAAAACAAAGCAAATACAAATGTATTTCGATAATTCGAAGAAGGATAAGATCGTCACCTTCAATTCAAACAGAAACAAAGCAAATACTAGTATACATTTCGACAATGCGAAGGCTGATATGGTCAGCACCTTCGATTCAGACAGAAACAAAGCAAATACAAATGTATTTCGATAATTCGAAGAAGGATAAGATAGGCACCTTCAATTCAAACAGAAACAAAGCAAATACTAGTATGTATTTCGACAATTCAAAGGCTGATAAGATCGGCACCTTCAATACAAACAGAAACAAAGCAAATACTAGTATGTATTTCGAGAATTCAAAGGCTATAAGATCGTCACCTTTAATTCAAATAGAAACAAAGCAAATACTAGTATGTATTTCGATAATTCGAAGAAGGATAAGATAGGCACCTTCAATTCAAACAGAAACAAAGCAAATACTAGTATGTATTTCGTCAATTCGAAGGCTGATAAGATCGGCACCTGCAATTCAAACAGAAACAAAACAAATACAAATGTATTTCGATAATTCGAAGAAGGATAAGATTGGCACCTTCAATTCAA
This sequence comes from Nicotiana benthamiana, assembly GCA_034376525.1. Taxonomy (NCBI): domain Eukaryota; kingdom Viridiplantae; phylum Streptophyta; class Magnoliopsida; order Solanales; family Solanaceae; genus Nicotiana; species Nicotiana benthamiana. Next base: position 1,742 of record JAXGFW010000428.1, on the reverse strand, counting down.
ACACAAACAAAGAAAATACTAGTATGTATTTCGATAATTCGAAGAAGGATAAGATAGGCACCTTCAATTCAAACAGAAACAAAGCAAATACTAGTATGTATTTCGACAATTCGAAGGCTGATATGATCGGCACCTTCAATTCAAACAGAAACAAAGAAAACAAATGTATTTCGATAATTCGAAGAAGGATAATATCGTCACCTTCAATTCAAACAGAAACAAAGCAAATACTAGTATATATTTCGACAATTCGAAGGCTGATATGGTCAGCACCTTCAATTCAAACACAAACAAAGAAAATACTAGTATGTATTTCGATAATTCGAAGAAGGATAAGATCGGCACCTTCAATTCAAACAGCAACAAAGCAAATACAAATGTATTTCGATAATTCGAAGAAGGATAAGATCGGCACCTTCAATTCAAACAGAAACAAAGCAAATACTAGTATGTATTTCGACACTTCAAAGGATGATAAGATCGTCAGCTTCAATTCAAACAGAAACAAAGCAAATACTAGTATGTATTTCGACAATTCATAAGCTGATAAGATTGTTACCGTTAATTCAAACAGAAACAAAGCAAATACTAGTGCATTTCAATAATTCGAAGAAGGATAAGATCGGCACCTTCAATTCAAACAGAAACAAAGCAAATAGAAGTATGTATTTCGACAATTCGAAGGCTGATATGATCAGCACCTTATACTCAAACAGAAACAAAGCAAATACAAATTTATTTCGATAGTTCGAAGAAGGATAAGATGGGAACCTTCAATTCAAACAGAAACAAAGCAAATAAAAATGTATTTCGATAATTCGAAGAAGGATAAGATAGGCACCTACAATTCAAACAGAAACAAAGCAAATGCTAGTATGTATTTCGACAATTCGAAGGCTGATAAGATCGTCACCTTCTATTCAAATAGAAACAAAGCAAATAAAAATGTATTTCGATAATTCGAGGAAGGATAAGATCGGCACCTTCAATTAGAATAGAAACAAAGCTCATACTAGTATGTATTTCGACAATTCAAAGGCAGATAAGATCGGCACCTTCAATTCAAACAGAAGCAAAGCAAATACTAGTATGTATTTCGATAATCCAAAAGCTGATAAGATCGTTACCTTCAATTCAAACAGAAACAAAGCAAATACTAGTGCATTTCGATAATTCGAAGAAGGATAAGATCGGCACCTTCAATTCAAACAGAAACAAAGCAAATACTAGTATGTATTTTGACAATTCAAAGGCTGATAAGATCGGCACCTTCAATTCAAACAGAAACAAAGCAAATACTAGTATGTATTTCGACAATTCGAAGGCTGATATGGTCAGCACCTTCAATTCAAATAGAAACAAAGAAAATACAAATGTATTTCGATAATTCGAAGAAGGATAAGATAGGCACCTTCAATTTAAACAGAAACAAAGCAAATACTAGTATGTATTTGGACAATTCGAAGGCTGATATGGTCAGCACCTTCAATTCAAACAGAAACAAAGCAAATACAAATGTATTCCGATAATTCGAAGAAGGATAAGATAGGCACCTTCAATTCAAACAGCAACAAAGTAAATACTAGTGTGTATTTCGACAATTCGCAGGTTGATATGATCGGTACCTTCAATTCAAACAGAAATAAAGCAAATACAAATGTATATCGATAATACGAAGAAGGATAAGATCGGCACTTTCAATTTAAACAGAAACAAAGCAAATACTAGTATGTATTTGGACA